>NTHP01000113.1:973196-996749 GCA_003416845.1 Oplegnathus fasciatus | reverse complement strand
GCCAGCAAGCTTATGACTGTAGCGGGCAACCCCACAAAGAGGATGGGACTTGTCATTGGTTGTTGATCAAGGAGTAGCTTCATTTTGTAGTTAAGCTAACTTCCCCTGAAACCACATTTTCTATTGTATAATTTGTCTTTATAAGGAAGTTATGGAGTTGTGTTTTGTTTGCACTGTTGATGGAGCTAAGCTAACTGGTTCTCCTTGTTTCCCGTTTCTGTACCAAGCTTGACTTAACATTCGACATCAAGGTTGAGTTTATTGTATTCAGTGGTAACAGTCTTGCAGACAGTTAATTAAAGCTCCAGACTAAACAGCATAAACAACACAGAAAACAAAAAGACACCTCTCTTTGTGTCTTTTCAGAAAGGTGATAATATGCATGTCAGACCTTTTGCCTTCTAATATACTGATAAACACACTCAGGCGGGTGTTAACCAGTGTTTTGCAACAGTTCTCAAGGTGCATGGCTCAGCCGTTTAAAACTGAGGACTTTTTACAAATTCAGATCTTATGAGGCAAAATGCTAATCTGATCGTGTAGGAGGAACCTTTGTGTTTACTTCACGGCGTGAGGTTTCTCTCACAGTGTCGAGTGTGCTGTGTCTAAAAGGGTTCAGTCTTGGTCCAGAAAATAAGATTAGAATCAGACAAAAGACATAAAACTGATTGTGCCAATTGTCCAGCCAAGCTGATAATTATCATAAAGGTGCTGGGGAAAAATATCACCCAGGATCCATCATAATACATGGCCTCGTACAGTACAAGGCTGCTCTCCATCTTTGCACAAGACAATCTCTGGTGTTTGTAGGGCAATTACTGAATGCATCACTGAACAGTATAATGGAGACTGACAGGAGATGTGGGAGAACAAAGGGACATAGATATTATGAATATATATACAGTATTATTACATTCATATTTGCAAGTAAGTGAGTAGATGATTGTGCTATAGTTGACTGAGACATGGTACATGGCTAACACTTTCTTCTTGCTTTATAGGTGTGTGTGAATTTGACTAAAGGGCGAGATGTGGTGTGATCACAGCAACTCAAATCAGGTATTTCTTTCTCAGATTTTAATCTTTTGGTAGTTTCTGGAAAAAGATTCAGCCTGTGTGTTTCTGTTGCGTTTGTGCATGTGTGCATTAGTGTCCTTTCTATGTTCTACTCAGCCAGTCAATAGCACTGTGATTTTGCTCCAGTGGACTAGAGTGAGACATCCGAGAGATGTACTCAAACAGACAGGATGGACCGTTGAGGTTTTTAAAGCATTGCTTTGCTATGTTTTATTGATGTCCCTAAGATGATTCGCCCTGACATTTGCTGATGCTTCTGTCTGAAGCAAATCTCTTGCTGTCATAGAACTGCTTGTCCAGGGTCCACTTAGTAAATATTTAAGGGGTCTCCCCATCAGTGTTGACCATTCCCTAGATAGCCAGAGTCCGAGACCCTTACATGCTGTGCATACTCACAGCAACAAACATTTGAGCCATTGTGACTCGACCACACAGCCTGGCACCAAAAATGAGCTGAAAGTGGCTTAGAGCTGCATAGAGGTGCAGTCTGTGGAGTTAATTTCCAGTGGAATTCACAGTACTAGCAACTGTTTCACATTAAAGGGGAATTATTTCATTCCATGTCATAACTATTTGTAAATGGAGCTGTGCCTCGACATTCAGGACTCTTCGCATTTCGCTGTTTAGGGGTTTCTAAGACACTTTGAATTGGCAAGCTCCAGACCCGTCATTGATCCCCATGTTCATCACTGTCTCGAACAGAATCTCTGTCCAACATGATGATTCTGTCTTTGCACTTTGCTTTTTTGTTGCTCAAAGGGCAAAACCAGCAGCACATCGTGATAGTCAATATTTGTATCCTGATTGGACAAGGGAGGCATTTAGAAGACAAAGCAGTTGATTCAGCAGGATCTGCTGCCTGGGCCGAACTCATGGAGGAAACTTTGTGTTTGCTAATAAATGAATTAAACAGACATGCTCAGTAAGGCACAAATCCATTGTATGTCTGTGCTGGAGGGTGCCACACTCAAACTGAGATTTATGTAATTATTGATGGAAAATGGCTTTTCACACCAGGTTTTAAAGAGTTTTAGCTGATATTTATGTCGTTGAACAGCCTTGTACTACTGTAATTAATGCAGATTTTCTAATTTTCTCCTGAAAAAAAATAGATGCCAGATGTAAGTACTCAGATTTTTTGCAAATGCAAATTAGGACTCATATGTTGATGATTGTGATGAGTGTTTGTGTGTTTGTGTGTGTGTGTGTGTGTGTGTAACTTTCTGCTTTTGACTGTCTCATTCACTTTCTCTCAGTTTCTACCATTCCTTTGTTGTGTAAATAGGAAGAGTCTTGTGTTGAATTTAGCTTTTGGTCCACCACTTCTGAGGGTAACAGGCCCAGTACCTTTTACACACACACACACACACACATACAGAATACAGAAAGACTATGCATGCAGATTTGCAATCCATATACTGAGTGACAGGTTCAGTGTGTGTGCGCGTGTGTGTGAACTGAAGAACAAGGAGGAAGTAGCAGAGAGATGGGAGAAATGAAGAAGCAGTGGTGCAGGAAGTGGGGCATGTACCACAGCATAGGGGATATACGCTGAGCGAGTGGTTAGAGCGTAAAGGGGAGTGGAGATGGAGCTGATGGGGTTCAGATACTCATAGATAGCATGTTCCGTCAAGCACAGGCTCAGACATCAGGCTCACATGGTGCTAAGATGGGGATCAGGATCAGAGATTGGACATACAAGTCAACCTTATACAGTGTGTATAAGTAAGTGAAATCACAGCTGAGGTTGCTTTCGTACCTTCAGCTCAGTGATCTTTGAATCGAAGGGCTATTGTATGCCTGCACTGCATTATAGAGGAGTCAGTGAAGGTACTATTTGTTTTAGGGCCATAGCTGAACCAGAGACACTGGCTTCATCATCTCATGATTAATCACATTTGTCATTGCTGTGTTTCAAAACACTCCCTGCCTTTTCATGGGATTTCTATCAGAATAAAGGAGAGAGAGAAAAGCGTGCCTTCGAGACAATCCAATTCAGCGCTCTTCTATGGCTTTACTGTAACACTAATATAATCTCCCTCCTCACTCAAGCCCTGAATGCATCTCCCTGACAAAACAGTAATCAGTGCACAGTTTCCTCTGCCTCACATCCCTTAATGGGATGTTAAAAACTGCGGCATGTTTATGACTGTTGTTTCACTCATCTCCAATTTCATTTGGATGTTTCCAGTAGGCAGAACACAAACAGCAATTCAAGGAGGCTGTGCTGTCTGACAACTTGGTGTGTGTGTGTGTGTGTGTGTGTGTCTCGACATCCTGCAACCTGTACTATACTGATCTGCAGTTCACCTGGAAATAGGTTTTAACGGGTTCAGGAAACGTACAACACAAGTGGTGTGTGGGTGGATGATGAAATTATCCGGAATAATGTCTTTTTGTTTGGTATTTTGCAGCGAAGGTCATCTAGTCATTCCTGTGTGTTCAGAAAATATCTGTGCTTTGAGTATTTGAATCCTGTTTTATTCTGTATTTGTTGTACATGTACACTGTGAGGTTGTGGTGGCACATGGAAGGTGAGAATCTATGAATGTCGGAAGAGGCGAGTAACACAAAAAACATCCACTCTCATGTATTGATCTTTCCTTTTGATTTTTTTCATAAATAGGCTGAGAGATCCAGAAAGTTTTCTGTTTGTCAACCTACCACATCTTACGCATCTTTTGTGAATTATCATGATTATTACTATTATTATTGTTATCATGGTGACAGAGGTCACCTGTAACAATGAAAGCTGTCAGATACAGGTGAATGACAGGAACAGCAAAGAGAGTTAGTGTCCCTGTAAACAAATAAAAACATTACGTCAAACGCAGTACCATTTTACCATTTGGTAAAACTCACCATTCTCTCGTGGCCTTGCCAATATAGGAGAACTAAAAGAAAGATAAAAAGCATATCATTATCGCTGACCCGATACATGAAAGTAAAATGAAATAGAACACAAAGAAGTATACAATTTCATTTGACCTTGGTGTCCATTGTTCATGTGCAAAATGTACACACATATTTTTTGCATCGGAAGTATGACCAAAACTTAACAGATACTGCATATCGGTAACTGTATGTTTGCAGATATGCAAAAAGAAATAACAAAACGGTAATCTGCAGCAATACATTTTTAATTGACAAACACTTTTATGGATATTAACATGTTTAATATAGTTTTGTTTTCGGTGATTTTAGTATTATTGTTTAAAATATTTAGATTTTCTGTTAAGTTCAAGATAGATATACAGTTGTATTTTACTGTCAGTAAAATATGATACAATAAGAAAGGTAAATTATGTTGTGTGTTTTTGTAAAAAAATATCATCTGATATATTGGGTTATCGGTTTTTATTATTCTTGAGCATCAATATTGTTATCAGCCTAAAGAATCTAGTATCGGTCAGGCTCTAAAATAACTTATTCACGTTGATGTCAGTTAGTCAGTGACATTTTTACTACATACCAGCAAAGGAGGAGGTGAAATGACCTCACAAAAAGTGACACTGGATGTTTTGTCAAATTTGCTTTAAATGTGCAGTCAGGTACTTTTAGTTTGTTTGTCACAGTACTTAACCATCATACCCACGCACCAAAGAATTCAACCTAGTTGCATTCATAGGCGTTTTCCATAAAAGTAAAATATATTTTCAAGTCCGCTCTTGCAGAATAATAAGCAGGTGTGTCTATGGTGAAAGGGCATATTCAGGAGACACAGTATCTGACAAGTCATAAAATGGAGTTCTTGCTGCGAAGCCCAAAGCTATGATTAGGGCCAATTTCTAATGCACTTCATTTGCTGTTCGTCTGACAGCTGTCTGTCTCCGGTCCTGTTCTGCCTCCAGTGTATTCTAGATGTTGTGGCCATGGAGCTCTTGAATATCAGCCCACTCCACCACCTTCAAATCCAATCTCTGCCACGTCACCTCTGTCTGATCGCCTGTGTGAAAAAATGTCTGGAATTACATGTTATTCATCACACACGTGCATGTACATACACACATGCTTCCACTCAGGAAACAGGAAAGGAGTGAGCGCGAAAATGAACTTGCAGCTGCCACTCGGGGTGTTTGCAGGTGGAAATGACAGAATGATTTTATAGATGAGGTGTGTGATTCTGAGAGGCGCAGCTATTATGCTGGTGGAAATAAAATGTCCTGACTAAAGTCTACATAGGGAACAATGTAAGCTAAGCACATTTGGCTGAATTCAGTTCATCTGGAGTTTTTTTTTTTTATTTGTCAGGAACTGTTTGACTAGACAGTCTTTTTGTCTCATATGAACACTAACAGTGGGCAGATTTAGCTGTCTGCATACTGGGCACACAGGTCAAGGGCATTTTTCAGCAAAGTTTTATAGCTTTTGTTCTCTCTCCCCTCCTCTCCGTATGTGCTGTTATTTCTTTATCTTAGCCCCATCTCAGTCTTATCTGCCAACAGCATCTACGTCCTTTATCTCCTGCATCTTATCTGTAGTGCCAGACACAAGGAAATGCAATCCAAAAGAGAGAGAGATAAAGGGAGAGCAGGACTCATAGAATTAGGGAGAGGGGCAGAGATGGAGAATAAATGGTGTAACAGAGTGAGAAAAAGAGAGATTCAAAGGTTTTCTGTAGGTACCATTGAGCTCTGTACTCGCACAAAGTAAAAAAAAAAGGGTTGTCTGTCTTTTTGTGTCAGTCACAAATTCCACTGCAGAACAGCATGAAACTTTGTCTTGTAAAATTGCGATTTTAAAAATTAAAATATTTTATTTCATGATGATCTTTTTACAATCATTTTACAATCATGAATTTATTTCATGATCTTCTTTCATAGAAAGCCCCCCAAAAATAAGCCCTTATCTTCTTTATTCCTGCGAACAAAATACAATGCATCGTAACTGTCTTGTTTTGGGTACATACTGATTTGCACTGAGTGATAAAAGATGCAATCCCGGCTCTGTGCACAAACTGACACCAATCAGTGTCATGACAAAGCACTCACTTTGGCACTTAATTGATCCTAGTTTGCACAAACTGTCAAGTTTTGATGAATAATAAGCACTTGATTTGATTCCATCCAGTTTTAAAGTTGAAAGTCTCTGCTAGCCAGTTGAAGAAGTCAACTGCTCTTCCGGGTGCTAATGGACTCTCTAGAGGTTGCCCCTGGTTATAAAAGTAATAACCTGTGGTAGCTGTCAAAAGAGCTCTCTCTCCAAGGTTGCCAAGGTACATGATGAAGAGGAGAAGAAAAGGCAGGAAAGGGGTAAAAAAAAAACAGCATGAGGGAACATTTTCATTACAGCCCTCAGTGTTAGTTTCTATAGCCTCTGGGATTCCTAGTAACAGATCTGGTGCTAGTGCTCTGGTCCCCATATGTTCCAATTATCAAACCCGTTTAGCTTCTATGCCCATGTGAGCAGCCCAAAGACATCATGTCTCTTGAGTATTTTCTGTCACACAGCTGAAGGGTATGGAGCCCTGGAAGGGACATGGAAAAAAAAAAAAGATGTATTTTTGCGAGAAAATGAAAAACGGGGCTTTTTCGATTTCCTATTCTGAAACGTAGGCTATGTCTATGAATAAGCAGAGAATGGCCCGCACGACCACCATGACACAGCTCAGCTTCATGGCGTTCTTACATTTGAAATGAAGAACCAGGGGGTGCTGACTCAAACATTAATATTGTAAGAGGAATTTTTTTTTCTCCAGCAGATCAGGGGGAGTTCCACAGCTCTGTGGCCGCCTCAGAATGCTCCCTACCCGGCCAGCTCCGGCAGCGGGCCCGCTGCCTGGATGAACGGAGACAGGGTGAAAGCTGGAACACACAGATCTTTGCCAGCGTGAGGCAGGCAGACGGACAGACGAATACCCGCCATGTTGTTACCCAGCTGTCATTCTGAGTCTAATATCAACGGTATTATAATTAATGGAGCTCCTGTCTGTCTGCCTCTCTGTCCATCTGTCTGTCCACCGGTCGCTCCCGCAAACCCAGCCCAACTCGGTATTAGAGGTTTATCATAACACCTGAAAGTCGGGGGACAAAAAGTCTCATTGTCCCCTCACAATGAAATTTGCCCTTAGATGCCTTAACTTCTATGTATGAGCATTTATTTTCTGCTGTCAAGATGACTAAAGGCGACCGCAGACCGCAATAGAAACCCCGGTGGCTGACGGTGCTCAGTGGCTTTGGTGCGCACTCTGGAAATGCCTGCCAGGCAAGATCCAAGCGTTCTTCTCTGCTCTCTTGCCTGTAGACTAGCTATTGTGTTGAGATTTAATTAACTACGATCATCAGTTGATTACAGTAGGCTATTGTAGGCAACTATTGACTGTCGAAAGGATCTGTGGCCATGTGAGGACATTTCACTTTTCAACCTTGAATAACCGGGGCTACCTCCTGCAGCCAGACCTGGGAGGGAAGCTCGCCGGCGAGCGTCTGGTGGCCGAGGCTTGACCCATGGGGTTCGGCCGGTTCCACCCCGAAAGAGAGCTGCCGCCCTGTGGACCCACTATGCAGGGATAGGGTTAAACGTCTTTTCAACGTGAAATTGCTCAGTGAGTTATTCTGTGCGGGCCATTTTGTACTTATTCATAGACACAGCCAACGTTTCAGAATAGGAAATCGAAAAAAACCCTGTTTTTCGTTTTATGATTTTCGTTTCAAAATAGAAAATCGATTGAGACGAAGGTACACAGATTGTCCACAATAGGACAAACAAACAACTTTTAAAATACTTGTTTTCTGAATTAAGTTAGGATCGATCAGGGCAAAATAACGTCATCTAAAGGCATAAATACGGCAGCGTCGTTATTGTTTATACACATAGATATCTACAAAATAACTACATCATGATGCCGATTTGTAAAAAGCCTGAATTCATGCTTTGTCAGGTCTGATCCAGTTTTATGGTCATACTGTACTCTGTAATAGTAATAGAACAGGTACCTGAATTGTTACCTCCTTATTCCATAACTTCACATGTTTCCCCAGTACCTACATACTCTATATGTATTGGTACGTACTGTAACGTTACTGGTGCACCGTTAGTACAACAGATAATGCCGGAGTAATTCCGCTGTACGTTGCGGGCTGTAATCTAAAGCGTTACAGTTGTAACACTTGTGTCGGGTTATTTTCTGGCCAGTTGGTCATTTGGGAATCAGCAAAGAAAAGTCATGGAGGAGGATTTGGAACATTTCCTGCGGTGGGTTGCTAATGAATTCAACCAGGACCGCCAGGTCAGAGTCCGCTTTGGGACCAGAGTAGGCTATTCTCTTAAGTATTCTCTTCAGATGTCTCTCACTTATGTGAAAACCGTGCCTACTGCCAAGCACTGATTTAATATCTTTATATTTGAGGCCAATCTCAAAATAAAAGTCTATCAATCTCTCCCACGGGTGTGTGTGCTTTATTGTTGTGGTTGTTTCCATGGTGCCGAGATGACCTGGAAGTACATTGACCTAAATGATTATGGCCTAAAGTTTTGGAAGATCTCGCAAAAGTTTCGCGAATGTTTTGCAGGATCTCGCAAATGTCTTGCAGGATCTCGCAGAAGTTGTTTTGTTTTTTTTTACCTTCGATTTTTTTTTTTCCTTGTCCCTTCCAGGGCTCTGTAGAAGGGCAACTGGAAGAAAGATTTCCAAATATCACAGAAATTACCATGCAATTATTTTTATTTCAGTGCAACCAGTTTATTTAGTACTACAGTAGTTGACATTATTCCTTAAAGCTGTTATAATCAATATTTTTGGCTTGACCGCAGAGGGCCAGCCCTACAAACGCAAAAGTCTGTCACTGAGTGAGTGGGTGACTGACTGACTGACTGAGTGATGAAGTTACACAATTGGTCAGTCGAGTGTTGGAGTTTCCTCATTGGCTGTTGCTCGTTCAAAATGAATAGGCGGGAACGTTTGTTACGTAGCTACGTACACTGAGTACAGGCGCCGTCCTCTAAAACTACTGCTAGTATTACGGCTGGAGAAGGAGCAGTCTACCCTTCCGTCTCTGTGGTTCACTGTGGTGGCAAAACTTTACCAAAAAGAGGCAAAGACGGTTACACGGTCCCAAATAGGCTAGCTTTAGACCATAGGTAGCCTATTTGGGACCATGTAACCACAGTCAGAAACTGTCTCTGATTGGTCGACAAGTCAGGAACACAGCCTCTGATTGATCGACTGACTCTGAACCCAAGGTATCATGGGATTGCTAATGGACGGCTAACAACAACAATAGCTGTTTTCAACACGGAAAACACATTCAGTGTTGGATTTATCATTATGGATTTATTTTACAAAGTCTCCAAAAAGACACCGCAGTTCAAGGCTGGATTACAAAGCTTCTAAAAGGGATACGATTGCACCGGAGCGCTAATTGGAATGGCACACTGGTAACGGTTTGCTCTCCGGTCTCTGGCTGCAGCATTTCCATACAATATATATATTACATACATTACATTATTTATACATTATATATATATTTAGGATGTTATGATTATATATACTTAGGATGTCATATACGACATCGTCGACCAGCAGTGTGTAGTTTACGTGGCTGACAAACACTACACTACCTCATACTACCACTGTTATTCCTGTTTTACAGCTTATAGTCACACACTCCATTGAAGTAGCTGATCAAAAAAATGAATATATATTTCAAATCATGACACTCTTGACTTGAGAATCGTAAATCAGATGATCTATCATCACATCCATTCAGTGAGTGTTTAGGATTTTAGTGGTTTGTTGAGTGCAGCAATATTCAGCCATTCTGCATTTACAGAGCAAATTATGCACCCTATGGTACTTTTCAACACATCATAAACCAAAGATTTTTAGTTTAAAATTACATTTTTAACTAAATTGTGAGGGGGCAATTGTTTTCATAAAATAAAATTCCTTGATTTAACCATGCAATAGCATCAGAAAGGCTAAATAACAACATCAGGCTACTGTTTCAAAATCAAAGAATACATTTGTTAATCAGAGAACTCACATAAGAACGTAGCACTAGCAGAGCGCTAAATATTTTTAAAATTTATGAACTCTGTCAAAATCATCGGTGGGAGGGGGAGGGGGGCATATAAACAGCTGTTGCAAGCATGTAGTGTGCAGTTTGTTCCCAGTCCGACCCTGCCTGTAACAATTTGCCCACAATATAGCACACTGAACATACATGGCCCAGCCATATACTAGGTTTTGACCTAGTCTTGTTAGATTGACAGTGGATCACATGATTACTGCATGTGAACTCTGGAGTTCAATAAGCTTTTTGGAGCGTTTCAGCATCTTTCCACTCATTGTTTTGGTTTTCTGTTTTGGTTCAGTCTCATCGCTCCCATAGCGTCGCTTTTTTAGCCACCACAGGCAGCTGTTTTCAGCGAAAAAGCTCTGATAAACCCACTGTATGCCACCTGTCCAGTTCGTGACTAGCTGGTTAGCATGGTGGAGCATTTAGCAGCTAAAGAGCCTCAAGAGTTGTTGGAGACCAAAACAGAGCTAACAGAGAGTGAATACAGAACTTGTATTCGTCATGTTTCCAGAAAAGCAACTCCAAATGAATATTGCTCCATAACTGCTGGATGTGTAAAATTTGCTACCAATTTGGTCGCATTATCTTAAAGGGGGATAATACGTATGTCGGTGTTGTGTTCACATCTTGTTTCTGCTACCCCGAAGTGGCCAACAAAAATCAGTTATTGCAGGTTTAAAATCTCAAGGCATACAGCTTGTATACAAGGCTAAGCCAACTGCTGCATGTGTTGTTTTTGTTGGATTGTGATGATTGACCTGATGTACCTGCACAGTTGCACAGCTCAAGGATTTACCATGCTAAAAGCCTTTTCACACCAAGGATGATTTCTCATGCAGAAAACTCAGACAGCAATAAAATATAAATTGACTCCAGGTCTGAACTATAAATACTTGCACAGTGGCTCAAATCTGGGAGCAGTTTATTTTGCATAATTATGCACTTTCAACTCAATTGTATAGGACATTGTCAGATTAGCTCCTGGATTTAAATTCACACTCTAACATATTTCCTATCTCAATGAGGAACAGGGAAACACCACAACACGTTGTTTGAACAAACTAGTCACAGTTATTTTTAAATCCATACCCTGTACAGACTTAAGCCCATGGATATTCTGTGCTAAACTGGTGAGTCAGCTGCGTTGCTCTGGCCTCAACCCCCCTTTTTTATTTTGGTTAGAACAGTTGAATAACTTTATTCCAAACTCAAATCTGCAACCTTGAAACATTCAGATTATTGACATTGGTTTTTATTACGTAGCAGTATCAACTTTATCTTCTACTCATTCTCACACAGCAGAGTATTTATTAGAATTGGCAGGTTACAATAGGACAGAATTGTCTGTATTGATGTTTTTGTGCTGCTATTATCTCTGGGAATGATAAGTGTATTTGCAAGGCTCACCTGCTCTTCTTTATTTCTACCTCTTGTTCACTCGTCTTCTAGATCTCTTTTCTCTCTCTCTCTCTCTCTCTCTCTCTCTCTCTCTCTCTCTGTTACACACACCCTGTCTTGTTGGCTTTCTCTGACCTCCCTCCCTTCCTCTAGCTCTCTCCCTCTTGCTTGCCCGCTGTCTCAGTTGCTCTGACCTCTCAATATCACACAAGCTGTCAGTGCCAAACTATGAATGTCCCCTGACACTTATTCGACTCAGACTCCCTTCGGCATTTCCATTTGCACAGAGCCAATTTCAATTTTTATAGTGGGTCGGGTGGAGGCTAGTGTAAAGCCTGCAGTCAGAATAAGCCAAAGTTGGAGACACAGAAACAAGCGCCCTAAGCAGAGTTAAGTGTGTTCTTGTGTGTGTGTGTGTCTTTGTTTGTTTCCTCAAAAGGGTGGCTCACTCAACCATGGAGGCTATCTGAACCCATCTTTTGGCAATTCCATCATCTGAACTAACTACTCACCATCCTTTAAATAGCTTGACAAGTACAAATACTGACTCGTCAAGTGCATTCAGTGGATATTTTTTTTACTTCTCTTAGATGAAGCAGCCTAATTCATAGCAATAAACTGTTAAAGAGATCATTATCATGCTAATGAAGACTCATGGCAGAAAGCTCACCAGTAGGAGTGCATGGTGCCTTTGTGCTACAGAGCAGGCTCTCTTTCAGCACCATGGACAGCACCAAATACTTCACACTTGCGTGGGAGGCTGCCTGCTGCCCACATCTGTGTAACCATGGATAACTAATGACTTCACACACACAAACTCACCATTCAAGTGTGCAGAAGTATTACATTTTTTGTTCGTCTGAGCTCTGATATTTCTTTGGTCTTAGTTGTGGGCCTTGTGCAGAGAAGAGATCTAAAGTTATGGCTCCAATATTGTAGAAAAATATGGCTATATTTGGTGGTGCTTTTTTTGCGGGGGGGGACTGCATTATGAAGTCCAGTTCACATGCCCCCAGAAAATGTACTGGGAGTGGAAGAGAGAGAGAATGTGTCATCGCACCATGCTGTGCTCAAAAAGCAAGGCATTCCTATCATTCCCTAGGTTTTCTTCACATGGTTCACCCATCAGCACATCTGGAAGCTGTCCTCTCATCTCTCAACCTGTGGTACTTGTTGCAGTACAGACGAGAGGAAAATGTTGGCATTTTCTTTCTGTTAATCTTATTATATTGCCATCATCAACCTCTAAAATCACTGAATATCTGATAAACCGCTTGTTTCAAATTGCTGTTCAATTGCAGGGCTAAGATTTGAGCCTCTCTGCTGTTTTGCAGCTTTAGATCTGCGTGTGTCTGTGGGTGCACATGCACTTCTATGCGTGTGTACACACTCCCATGGGACTGCCTACAGGGAGCTCGCAGGCAGAGGATTTCAGGACTGAACAGCTGAGTGCATGCACACAGTCCAGGGAAATGACGCTTCAACAAGAAGAATTGTTCAATTTGTCCCGAGTGAAAAACCATATTCAAGATGAAGCATGCGTTTTTGTGGTGCCAGTATCTTCTTGCTCTTGATTTTTCTCTCTCACAAGCCTTGTAGCATCACTGGTGCTGCTTTGATGAGTTTGTTGACAATATGCTTTAAGAACTCACCTTAAAGAGGCAAGGCAGTATCAAAAGGATTTTGGAAAGAAAGCATCCAAGGAATTGTGTTCATTTTCTGCTCGTCCAAGTATGACCACGCTCTCCTCGAAATGGGCCTGTGAATGATTTATTGTGCCATTGATTCAAAGAGCTGAAAAAGAAGCACACACCACCAGTTGACTCATTCTCAAATAAAAGGGAAGCATCAGTTCACTTGCACTTCCTTTCCAGATCCATGTTGACTGGATGGTTGTTTGAATCACATTGGTAGAATAAATTGATAGTGCTAAATAATGTTGCAGATGGTGTGCAACCAATTACCCAAACAGAGTCTATCCAAGTCTGAAAACATCCAGTATCTCTTTGAAAACAAGTCATATTCAAACATTTTAATGACCCCAAAACCAATTTAATGGTTCTGCAAATTTCAATAGGTAAACAATGCACCTTCCACCCAAAAAAGAATGAATAAACACGTTCCGCATCCCCCAAATGTGAGACAAAAAGGCATTCATTGAGAATAATTAAACTATTGCCGTCACTGCAGGGAGTTAACATCTGCTAGGCAAAATCAGTTTGTTGAGCTTTAAAGAAATGACTGAAGGTGCTGTATTAATGCAACATCACTAATAGGAATTATTTCCCCTGAAGAAGACTTGCCTACTTAGTGATTGAACCCTCAGCTGAATACGAATGAGCAAGTGTGCATCATTCATAAAGGGACCCTCAGGCTTCCCTTGGTTGTACAGGAATAAGGCACAAACATTGATACAACTTTGAGCATTCTCAGAAGGATACATGACACCTCAAAGTCAACCTAACTGCTCCTGGTTAAAAGTATTCTGTGCCTGCATAATTTGCTTTAAATAGAAAAAGCTTGGAAATTTCAGTTGAATTATGTATCACTCATCCAACTGAAATGGATCCTTTCTAATGTAAAAAGATAGTTTCAATACTTTTTCTTACATAATCGTTATTAGGATGGGCACACACACTGCAGATATTTGAAGAATAATATTATGAATAACAGAATAATGAAGAAGGAAAGGCTGGTTAATTTCTAGTTATGAAACTTTATTAGACAAGTGCCTGCAGTTATTGTTCTGCTTTTTTTCTCCCTTATTCCTTTCTCATTTTTACTGATTAACTGACATACTAGCACAGGCACATACATTCATACATAACGCTTTAATACACACAACCCACATACATACACAGACTCACAAACCTGGATATGTGTGATGCCTGTTTTGGTGATTTCTCACTAAGAAGACTTCACTTGGGCACTGAGACGAGACTTTTTCCCCAAGAGCAGCATATCCTTTAATCACCCTTCTCCGTGGAGTGTCTTCACTCCTGCCTGAACCCTGGCCCCTCGTTTCCTGTGCAGCAACAGAGACGAGATGAGAGGGAGAATTAGTACTGTGGCAGGGGCTGATTATTAGAGAGCTTCTTCTCAAAGCCTCCCTCATACCAAAAACAAGCTAGGCCAAGTGGAGGTAGTGATGACTTAACCCGGATTAGCTCTTCATGCTCATCCAGGGCCTATGCATGCCAGTTAGAGGACACAAATTTTAGTTTGGCATTTCCGTGAATGATTGATGGACTAAATATGCAATTTCTTTGTCTTGCATCCTAATAAAAGGTGTGATGTATCATTTAAAAACGTGCTGCATGTCTTTGGAATTACAAATCACCCAATAATAATGAAATAAAAAAACACAGCTACATTCTTTTGAAAAGGTAGTCGCTACCTCTGCCAGTCTCGAACACAAACTGACATGATGCTCCCTCTAATGAGCCCACGGTCCTGAATTATACATGGTGAAGAGAATCCAAGCACTCATTCAGTGAAGACTGTGGGATGCAGTTTAAAAATCCAAATGCTGGTAAGCGGACCTTTGTGTTTAGAGTCTTACTGTTCCCAAAGGTCAAGAGTGAACATCTATTTCACTCTGAATTATGCATGTCAGTAGTATTATTGAGAGCAGTGGTTCTCAACCTTTCTTGTCCGAGGTATACAGCCCTCAGATGCCTGGTTTATTTAGCACTGGTAAATATATAAAAGTGGATGTTGTTACAATTCTTTTTTCACACAAGAAGACGTGATCCTAGAAATGTTGAGGTTTAGGTTTGGTCTGTTCTTTTTCTTCTTTATCCGCGCTCTGTAGGGATGGCAACGTCGGTCTTTGCTCCAGACTGAAACATCTCAACAACTATTAGATGGATTGCCATGACGTTACAATTTTGCCTCACAGAGCTGCTAGCGTGGCTGTAGACTTAGACATGACTAAGTGTTGTTGTAGTCATGCACAGATTATGAGACAATGGGGGCCCTGGGCACAGACCCCCATACTGTACCTACCAGCCCCATCGCCTTGTGTCACTCATGTTTGTTTTATTTTGCATCTTTTTCTATGACATTTTTGCAGGAACTCTAAAGCACTGCTGTTGAGTGAAAATTGCACCTAAACTTCAGCATTTTTGTTCATAATTCTTCAAATTAGTTGAGCTACACCACAATCTTTCCACATCTGCAGTGGCAACTGCAGAAGTAACCCCTGGGGTACAAGTACTCCTGGTTGGGAAATCACTCATTTATGAGATTGCATTCGTGTAGGGTCACATTTAAATAATCAATCAGCTGTTTTCAGAACATCTGTGCTGATTTTGATGATGCACGGATTCAAGAGTGTCAGTTTAATTTCCATCGGATGGTTGTGATATTCCCTTTTTGCATGTAATTTGAGCTTATTATGACTCCCTCTGTGTCGTAAAAGTCTTAATAGACACTGGCAAGTTCAAATCTCATCAAATTACATCTGCTGTTTGAGAAAGGTAATTTTATATCTTCAGAAGAATTGTCTGAAATTTTACCACTGTTGACATGTCTTTTGTGAACAAGACCCCCAGCTGTGTCTCTTGTGCAGAAGTTGTTTTATTGAATATTCCCTGCAACCTTTAGTCGGGACTTATTCAGCTTGGCATCTAATTAGAGTATATTGATGGGAGGCTTTTTGTTGTTGGTTAAGCTGGAGGGAAGAAAAGGCCAGTGATTGTTGCAAAGTGACAGGTGAATCATAGCTAACTGCCTCCAGTGGTGTTATTTCCCTGCTCCACTCCAATCTGTGCAGACAGACCAGAGTAATGGATTTAACTCTGAAATAATTGACAACTGATAGTAAATAGCTTTTGTTGACCTTCAGTCAGTAAAGTACAGGTTCACTGTGCTGAGAGAGAGGCATTGCTGCCCACACACTGTAATAAGTTATAGATTAGTTTGACCTTCATGGGGGGTTTGATGACTTTTCTTCCTTCTTATTTATCACAGAGGAAAGATATCCTGTTCGATGTAATCTATCAGTCTCAGGTAGTGTATACCTGAGTGGATCAGGTGCATATCTAGCAGATATGAGGTGGGAGGAGGGGCGCGAAGCTTTAGCCGGGCTCACCTTTACTGACCGGTGTAATAAGATTACCTGCTTCACACGTCATGTCCACAGAGAGAGAGAGAGAGAGAGAGGGGGGAGAGAGAGGGACTTGAACGGGGCTGCTCCGTGCAGTTTGCTCGCATTAGTCCCAGGATACATCCCTCCGGTGAAGTGTTGCTGTCTCGTGCTGTGTCGAGGTAAAGACACCGGGGCAGCAGAGTGCCGATGTCCCCGTGTGAGAAGGCTGTAGCTGCCCTGCCAGCCGGTATTTGTGGCTCCATTTCCGGTCCGAAAGGGATTTTTGTGAAGTACTTCTGGAGCCAAAACATGGTAAGACTTATTTAGTTTTCTGGACGACTATCGTTACGTTTGGGGCGCATTAATTACCACATGGGCGTTACTGCGCGCACACATGCTGTAGCCAAATTACTGCTCTCGCTGCGTAATTGTCTCTTTGACCACGGATCAGGAGCTTGTTGAGGGCGCTCGCGTTGGCAATATTTCCACCGTATCATGTCGATTCCCCGCCGTGAAATGAGTAATCCATTGGCAAGGCGCAGGCGTTCACCTCCACTCTGCCCTGATCTGTGCCGCTAATCTCTGGAGGGTGAAGTTTTCAAACACTGACTGAGCGCATCAGCGTTCACTTTGGATTATCTAAGGATGCTATCCCATTAATGCCAGTGAAAGGCAGTTATTGACACACCGCGCAGGGGCTAACACTGCAGCTCTTTTTAAACATTTCAATGAGCTATTGGTTTATATGAGAGTGATTACCGACATTTTTTTTATTGAGGAAACCTCGACGAGCAGGCAGCTGCATGTCTTATTAGCTGACTTTTGTATCTCGCCTCATATGCATATCAATGAGCGCATTTGATCGAGAACACGACTGGCATGCAGTAACTTCCCCTGCGAGTGTGGGCTGTATCGGCGCTGCAGGAGGTAATGCATGCCCCTTCAAAACTTCATTCACCCACACAGTCTATTCACGGGCTCTCAGGGGGTACATTAAAGGAAATGTCACTTTTTAGACTTTAGAAACCGTTTTTGAAAAGCCCGAATGACTGCAGAATCCATTCACTTTAAAAGTGAACGCCCATGTCACCTGGTGGAGATTATAGACTACACCACCAACTAACCTGACTGTAGCCTAGTAGTCCAGTTCCTCTTGAGACCTCATGTTCCCATTGACAAAACATGAGTGCTAACAGAAAAATCCTACAACCATCAGCCCAAAGGTTATTAAGACCGTTGCAGGCTATGCATGATTAATTATGGCCCATTGTTTGTTAAAGTTTGCATCATTTTGAAGACACTTGGTGCGAAAGCTAAATTCATGTTAGATGTGATCTTATTACTTCTCAGGCCTGTTTAGACTGCCAGAACCTCTGCAGAAATGTTGGCCTGTCATAGCAGCAATAGGTGTAATTAATAACATTAATGCTGGCTGCACTCACTTTAGGTGTGCCATGTTCTAGTGGCTTATCCTTCTGTGACACTGGAATGGAGTGGATCTGGTTATACCTGTGCTTTTCTTGCTATCACAAGTCAAAATGTTTGCTGTGAGGAGGCGGTGCTAATGTATAGTGCTATTTTGCTACCCTAATATAAAAAAAAAGTTTAAGTAAGGACTTGGTCTGAAACCACAGATGAGCTGATGCCTTTACGTTTATAGTATAATCCACAGGTAGTTTAGATGAGGTAGTTTAGATGCTTCACAGGTTTCTTAATTAACAGCCAACGCTACGCTGATAGTGCGCAATTAGACATCTGCCCTCGCATGTTAGACAATCAACTTGAAATGGCCTCTGTACCATATGTTCACCTAGTTTGTGTGTGTGTGTGTGTGTACATGCGTGCCATTGTTTTTCTGTACACCTTGGCATTTAGCACATAAGTGTCAAAGGTTTTTCTGTCTTTTTTTGTTTTTAAGTGATGATGTGACAAATTCCGACACACAACATCTGAGGAGTTAGCAGGTTCAGAAGTAAAAGACAGTTATTAAGTGCATGAGAGGAGCCTGATAAGGTCCTGCAGTTCGAAGGACTTGTATATAATGTTAATTTCAGTGAGCAGTCTCTATAGGGAATGACATTATGAATTATCGGTAGCTAAGAGCCCTGCCTGAGGGGAAAATTGGTGTGCATTTAGACCAAATAGAAGGATCCAGGGCCCTTGATACTGTTCTGGATACTCAACCAACCAATGAGTGTAATTTGAAAGAAATTACAATCAATTATCGTATATGTGCTATATTGTGAAAATGTCTGACAGTTTCTGTGATATAAGATATATTGTATAGTATATTGAATTTACAGGACTTTGGATCAATGTGTTGATGTACCTGGATTTGTCTGGTCCAAAAGAGACATTCTCATCTCACATTTCACATATAAACAGTTTCCAGAAAATGTACCATATAGTGAAATAAATCATTATTTTGATGTAAAAAGACATACAGTACACCATAAAGGACTGCAACTAACAATTATTTTCATTGTAAATGAATGTGCCGGTGTAGTTTTTACATCACAGTGTCCTAAAGCCCAAGGTGATACCTTCAAATAGGACCAGTAGGACAAAACCCAGCAGATTCTCACCCTTGAAAAGCTGGGACTAAAGGATGGTGGACATTTTTGCTTGAAAAATGCTTCCTTCCTTCATTTTTCACTTTTTCAATGACTTGTGATGATTGGTCAGTTATCAAAATTCTGATTGATTTTCTGTTGATGGACTTTTCTGTGCTCAGCCCTGAAACCGTGATAGAAAACTTTATCCATGTTGGCTCCCTCCCTGTTACAATGCGTTGTAGATACCAAAGACTATAAAAATATGGATGTAATAGGCTATCTGTGACATCTGTGAGGTTTGTCAGTGGAGGTTTTAAAACTTGGAAGCGGGTTTATAGTCATTTTCAAAATGCCCACCATGACATAAATGAGTGGGGGGCGTGAAATGAGCATTAAAAAACCCTGAACTTTCTTTGGGGTTTTCTTGGAGCCAGTGTTTAGTGGCCATTAGAGGAATTGCTTATTAAGGTACTTCTGCTCTTTGGTGGTTGCTGCTTGATTGATTTGAGGTTATCACCTCTGCTGTGTGCTTCAGGACTGGTAAAAGACATATACCATTTTTATTGTCATGATGGAAGACAGGAAGCTCAAGGCGGTCTTCTCTTTAAGTATTAATAGGGTGAACTAAAGAGGTTATGAAATACTCTGGTAACTGAAGTGAACCAGAGGGGATAAATTAGGCAGTGGTGAATCATCCTTAGAAGTAATGGTGTGTCTTGTTCATACCAAAGGATGGAGAGGAAAGCCTTTGGGGTGTGGCTCATACAGGTGGAAGTCAAAATGAGACTAATCATTCCACTGGGTGGTCGGTCTCCGTTGGATGTAGCGGGTTATTACAGATGGAATAGCTTGTTGGAGAGCTGGATGGCTTTCCATGTTATTTCAGCTCAGCATTATCTTTCAATATTGAAATACAATGCTCACCAGACCACAGTCACACAGCTCAAGGCTCCTCATGCTCAGATCGCTTTGGGTGAGCAGTTTGCATTCATTTAGTTTTCACCTCTTTATTACGTGCGCTCATATCAGGCAGATGTGTGTGTGTGTGTGTGTGTGTGTGTGTGTGTGATAAAACGATAATTAACAAGGGCTGCAACACTCCCATGACTGACTAATGATCTAATCTTGAATGTTGCATCAGTGCTTCACACAAAATGCATTCTGGTGCTGAAACAAATAAGATACTAATTTTGCAGCCCTTGAGCAATGAAGGCAGAAAACAATCTTGGGAGTTTAAAAAACTTGGCTAATTTTAGGCTTTTAATATTGTCGTATGCTAAAATACTACTGAATATGTAAATCTTAAAAAAAAAAAGGCCATGCAAGTCGTTTTTAGCAAACATTAGTCAAACAGGAGTAAATAGTGCATTTGTTGGGGACTATATCCACCATTTGGTGTGCAAGTGAGTATTTACAGCAGAGGGACCACGTATGTGGGATTAACTCAAAATAAACAGTGCCCGTGTTGATCGAACTGTAGGAATATGTCAGCCAGTGCAATGTTGTGCCACATTGTTGAGTTCTTAATAGTTTTTGGACATCAATAGAGGTCTACATCACAGAGGAATAAGCTACAGTATATCAGGCTTTGGCTACACAGGAAATACTCAATTTATTGTTGGCTTTGGTCTTCAGAGTATTTGTTGACAGTAAGAAAAATATAAAGTATTGCCTGCCTCATCCTTTAAATGGTGTTTGATCAAAAAGTACGACTTAATCATGTTTTTTACAAGGTGGTGTATGTTTTGAGTGATAAATTGAGAAAGATTTACCTCAGGGGTTTTGTTTAAACCTACATGAATTGATTTTTTTTGGCACTTGGGGACTCCGTAACAAGTTGTAACAACAGCTTTGACATGTTATCACTTTCTAAAGTTCTTGTGGTGAATGTGTTATTTACATTCCAGCTGACACATGTAAATGAAGCAACACTGATGAGAGCATTGAGAGTGAACCAAAACTTTAAAGTTGCACGCCAGAAAACCAAAACAATCAGCTGAAAGACACCATAAAGCTCTGTAGAGCTGAGGGGAACTGCAAAGTTGGGTGATGTTTTTCTGTGGCTCCGTCAGTATGAACGATCCCTTTCGTACACACACATAGTCATTTGATTGATTGTTCATATAAAAATATTTCTTGGAGCAGCTTTAAGTTTGGCTAAATATTGTTCGGACCTGTTAAACACTGTAAAACACCAGAATTTCACCAAAAAAACAGGGAAGACTATAAGGTCAAGGAATGGGAAAGGAATGAGGTGAATGGATACAGGTTTGCACTGTAGAGCAGGCTCGGATTTGGTATTTCAAAAAATACAAATACATTTAAAATTCTTGCTCTCAGGTTTCACAGAATGAAGAAACAGGATGAGTTTTAGAAATGGGATTTCATCATAGGATAAAGAATATTTTTCCCACAGTGAATTACTATCATAACGTACTTATCATTCAAAAAATATGACTTTGTTCATTTGCACAACGGACACCTCGGGGTAACCATTTCAATATTATTTGATAAGAGACTCGTGGGTAGTGATGCCTGAAATGATTTGGGCCCAAGTGCGTAGTGAGAGGAAGAGGAAACGGGAGCAATTGTGAAATGCTTTTTCTTCGCTTTCACCTTCCTCCTTGTGTTTCAATTTCCAGTTATGTTCTTTCACAGATTCAGAGGAGATGCTGTGGGTTGCAAGCCTGTTTTATGATTTACCACCTTTTCCCTCCCTGTTTCCGTGTGGGGTAGGGCAGGTACTGCACAGCAAGAACACCATTATCAGATCAGCAGCTCAGTGTCAGATATCAGAGGTAGTAAACTCTATTTCATCTCTGCCACCTGTAGTGGAATGAAATGTGCGAATGGGAACCATTAGCCCTGAACCAGTAGAACAGGCTGCAATGAGCATGGAAATGAGTCAAAGACACAGGTGCTATGCAGGAGATTGACAGATGATCTGATCTCTGCACAAGAGTAATGGTGTCTGGTGTGCGTAGTTTGAGGACGTCTATTTTAATCACATTTCACACATTTCCTGAGTGGTGGATCCCCCCCCATCAGTCTCAAATTGTCTGCATCTCTGCCCTTTTATTGCTCATTCCTACTTTTAACCCTGCTACAGCTGTCCTCATTACTGTCAATTATGGATTTCTCACACGTTTTGCACGCCAGTCTACTTATTATATGTGAGAAAACTAATTAAATATTGAAATATATCATGCAATATGATCTTTCTACTTTCGGCCCATTGGTGCCAGTGTCATTGTGCCGTCAGTTCTTTGTTCAAGCCCTCATATCACCTTTGAAATCCCAGAGTGAGGGCTTAAACAAAGGAAGTAGCTCAAGGCTACAATACAACTGCACATAAGTGTGGATTCTTTTCAAAAAGAAAACTGAAATCAGCACAAGGTGTGTTGGGAAAATAAGTCACCGTTAATAAGCTTACAGGAGACAAAGGTATTGTACAGCAGCCAAGCAGTAAAGTCAATGAAGCGTGGGATTTCATACTCTTTTCTTAATTAACTGTAGATCACATATCACACATTGTATAGCTAAGTCAACATCTGTTCAGTGTTTTCTTCTCCCTTAAAAGGCTTTTAGTGGAAATGCCAATGTGATGCTGTGAGCTGTTAGCTGAATCTGGCCCGACGAAGAAATAAATGTGTCTTGTCCTTTGACCAATTATTGCTTTACTTTGTAATGAGAAGTTTATTGAAGAAGAAAAAAGAAAGTTTTATTTGTGTTTCAGTCTGTGCTGAGCCGAACCGATAAAAACTCTATTTGAAAGTTGAATTTAGGGCATTTGCATTATTTATTTGTTTATTGTGACTTTAGTCAGACTGGGTGTGTTCCAGCTGTGAGCTGTTGACTAGAGGGTGGCTGGCATTACATCTGTGGTGCCTGTCACCGCTGCAGAAATTCCCTTGAGCCGTGCTTTAAACCCTGCGGTGCTCTGCCGTGTAGACAACAGTGTGTGCGGAACTTTTTGAAAGTTTTACTCAGCCATGTTTCTCACCATTACAGTCCAGTACACAACATGTGTAATTAACACCATAACATTTAGCACGTTTATACACCACCAGAATTATTTACTAATTGTTTACTTTTCTGTTTCATTGCGTGATTATTTAAATCAGGTTGTTTCATTTATTGCTCAGGACAAAGACATGATATATATGATAATGCAAATGAGCTGGAAACGTGTTTTTATCTCGCTTTGGTAAATGTATAGAAGTGTTTATCTGAACATCCTGACCTTAATTGAAGTGACAGACCATAGACTGTATATAAAGATGGACGACATGACGGCTCCCCAAAAGTGAAGCCAAAACGCCTCGATCGCCCCCTGGTGGCTGGCTCCAGTATAGGTCATAAGTCCCGCCCCCTCCATGTTAGCAGATGGGACATGAGCCAAACTAAAAAA
>NTHP01000113.1:961031-972766 GCA_003416845.1 Oplegnathus fasciatus | reverse complement strand
ACCTCAATACCGTGGCTCCTTCCCCGATCACTACTGCGCAGACTCTGGCTCCAAATGACGTCACCAGCGCAAGATGGCAGCGTCCGTATCCGGGATATTTTGGCTTCACTTTTGTACAGTGGGAGGAAGTGGAGACACGTCGTCCATCTTTGTATACAGTCTATGTGACAGATGCACACACACACACACACACACACATATATACACACACACAGTACATTTGTCAACCATTTATTGGTAGTGATTATTGGATAACTGTATAACAGTGAATGGTTTAACAAAGAATTATCTGATGGTGAAGCGTCTCCACAGGCTTTATCTTGGAAAACGTGATTCGAAAGCATACTATTGCATCCAAATGTGTCGGCGTGCATGAGGAAAAAAAGCAACTGAGTCAAGGCCTTGTTGAATTTCCAACTCCGCAAGCAAAACCACACTCTCTTGTCCACGTGCAGATATCAGATGCAGCTAGCTATAAGGTGTCCATCCCATACCTAATACCTTACACCATCAACCCCCCTGCCTAAAATGTATTTGTCCAATGTCCTGCACCGTATTTGCACTTGATGCAACAAACAAAACTATTTCTTTCAAACCATTTGATAGCTTTTTTAATATACATCATAGTGGTTTGGCTGTCTTCTTCTAATCACCTGGTTTCTAATGTAGTCGATTCTATCTGGATGTTTCAGTGCTTCAGTGTATCTTGAAGACATGGGACCGAGGTCACAGATGCCCTTCGGGTTTAAGCTTCCAGGTAGTGCCTTACTGTGCTTCTACTGCATTTTTTGAAGAGTCACCGTGACATATATTCACCTGAATGTTACTCACAGGGCCATGTTGGCACATAAAAGACCCATTTCAATACAAATGAGTGCACTCTCTCTTTTATGCCAGCCATTACAGAATCCTTTGAAGCATTTGAAGCAGTCAGAAGAAGTTACAGAGGTGAGTGAATAGCATTGTGTGGTGGCTTACACACCACTTAAGTAGGCTTTTAAAAGGGGTTTTATTTAACATATCTTGGTTGAGCCCATAGCGTATGTGAAGCTTCTTCACAAATGTGAGCAATAATAATTGAGATGTCTAATCTCAGAGGCTATCTTATAAATCCATATGGCATATTGCAGCTGCCAGTTATAGATTTTTGAAATGGATTGAGTGATTGTCCTGACCTTGAAAGACCAGATAGGGAGATGAGATATTTTCATCAGTTTATTGAGGTATATATTGCGGGCAAGTGGCAGATGGCAAAGCATAGTCCACTGACTAGTTGATTGTATTGTTACAAGTCCTTTGAACTCTCCCCCTGGCATACTCTATCATGCATTTGCAAGGTTTTTGCAACACAAACTGCACCCACTTAATTTACTGAAACATTCCTTAGCCGTGAATTATAGACCGTCAAATTATGGACTTTTGATACTGATATTGATATTTGGGAATTTTAAAAAAATCTGATAATGATATATCGGCAGAAAGTACATTTTTTTTAAACATTAACACAACTTAAACGGTGTAATTTGTTGTTTTTTTGTGTCTAACATACATACTGGGCAGGACATATAACAGATGAAAAATAAACTTCTCTCAGGTGGACAGGCTATGTAATTGTTTCACTGTTTCTAAATTACCTCAGATCTTGTTTGGCTTTTCTGTCCTGTAGGTTCTTGTAAGTTTTTGGCCCACATAGACTGACTATCTGCAATAATCTGCCAATACATCAGCCGGGCCAATTTATTGGTCTAGCTCTACAGGGAACAACAGCACATGGAGTATCTTTCATCTTTTTTCGATTGCTCATCCAGATAAATACACCAAAAAATGACCACATGCTTCTTAATTCTAAGCACCCTCCCTTGGATTTTATTTTTCTGTGGGCGGATTAGTCTGTGTTGAGGCTTGGAGACAAACCCTGTGACGATCACAACCGTGCTGCGATTAGCAGGGGTGAAAGTCACCCACTGAGGTGAAAGATTTGCAAAAGTCAAAAACCTTCTTTTGTCTGGCTTCAGCTGCATGTGTTAAAGACCATGTGCCTAAGTGGTTCCTATTGTGCAGAGCAGTGCGCCTTGTGACATGGATAGGGCATTGTTGATGCTAAGCAGACAGCGCGCAGTGGTCGCGGCACCCACATGGACTGAGCTCAGCGAGGGTTTAGAGATTTAGAATGTGGTCATGAGATGACTAAGGCAGAGGGATTAGAACCTCTGAGATCTGTGCCCCACTCGCTCTGAATTAGAGAAAATGAGAGGTTTAGTGGACCACCGGGCTCTGTTGACACTAGATGCAGCTGAATACATTATCTACTTACTGCACTGCATGTAGGCTTACTTTTCAACTCCCTGTTATGGGTTATTCAACAGAACAGAACATGAAAGAATGAAAATTCCAGGGGTGAGCAATTATAGTCTTTTTTTAACTTTATAATGATGTATGTACTGAATGTTTTGTGCTTTTTGTGTTTGGTCCAATTTTGGTTTATTTTTTATTTGTTTGTTTTATACAGTGTCCTTAAATCTATTCAACAAAACATAAATAAAAATCTATTCTTGACTTCAAAAAGAAGATGGCAGTGCACCCCACTGCTTTTCATCCATATCATCATGACTTTCTCCTATCCGCTCCTCAGCTGCTGCTCCATGTCCTGCAGCCATCACTTTTCACACTAATACAGTGGCACAAAAGCCAACAGCCTATTACTGCTTATCATATGTTATCCAGCTATACTTTATAATATGTACTGTAATAGCCTGTATCAAATGTGCAATAATATATGATTGTAATTTTAACTTAACCCTTTAGCTATATTCCACATTGTCTTTTAAAGTCTATCTGTGTCTCAGTAGTTTTGTAGCTTCTATATGAATCTCTGTGGTTAGGAGGTAATTTTCACTTCTACGTTGCTATGTGTGTGTTATGTGCTTCTTCACATTATAAGCTTTTTACTAGCAAACCAGAGAGAACGTTTTCATTGTGAAGCAGCTATAGGAATGCAATGCAATAGGAATTAATGTATTTGTCCCTTAATTGGCAAAGCTTTGTTAGCGATACTATTGTTCAATAAAAATGGTAACAACAAAATGTGGACATATTTGCCGCTTCTTGGTCAGCCAATCTATTTTAAATATTACTAGAAGAGGAAACAGCCAGAACGCAATGGTTAGATGATTTGTGTGTGAGGCTAACCATTATACACAACCTTCTGATATGTTCTTGGATACTATTCACCATCATCACATCTTAACTTATTTATCAAGTCACTACCATTAATCTAGAATATCTCCTTATCATGCCTTGCAGATATGCAACAGTCGAGGCAAATACTGGAGCCCTCGTTCCCGCTTTCCTCTTAGTTCTTCCACTTAGAACAAGTATATTTTTGTCTGTGGAAGTACATTGCGTAAACAGGTGCACAGGGTTTATCATGTTCAAACCATCCTAGCCCATCACAATAATCATGAGAGCACTTGAGGCCCACATTAAATCTTTCATTTGCTGCTAGCAGCACTGCAAAAGCACATAATGGTGTTTATACATTCTCCCATCGGGGTCAGTCTTTTCAGCCCAGAAATACCCAGGCTAAACATCCCAGTCTGTGTTTAGCATCAGCACCTGTCAGCTCAGCATGCCTTCCCATAGGGAATATGATAGAATACACCTTGTAACAGAGGTGGGATGAAAAAAAAAGTTACATAATTAGGGAAACCGACTGAACATAATAGCTTTTCATTTATGTGTCAAGTGCACATTGAGATCACTGCTTCCACACTCACCTCCATGCATACAATGAGGACTTAGTTAGGAATCACTCATGTCATAATAGCAGTTACATCATCCAGAAGGGAAACACCTGCAGTGTTTGTGATTGAAGACAAACTAGTAAATTATATTTTACGGCAACGCAATGGGTGTTTACTTCAACTCATTACAGAACTCCCCAATACAAATAGTATCGGTATTGATAATGTGGATACTGATTACTTTTGGTGATTTAAGAAGATAGTTATGCAAAAAAAGGTGTGGTAATAATGTTTTCATTCAGCTAGAACAGCCTCATAAATGGTAATGCAGACCTTTTTATATAAATAACATTTGTGCAATTGTCTCAGGATGAGATTTCACAGGTTGCCTTTATACACTTGTGACTTACACAACTAATTAAGCTTGACTGGTTGCGATGCTTACACTTTGCATGTATAGCTCTGCTTTGGTGCATGGAATGAAGTACTCTGGATTCAAAGGTCAACCGTCTGACCAATCACAGGTGTTTGTTTTGATCACTCTGTGATTATCTGGTCTTGGCTTTCTGAACAGGCTGCAGCTGCAAACAAGTGTTTTCATTTCAGCGCTATAATGTATATCATTTTTAAAAACAGTGACAGTCTGTAGTGCAATCTGACAGTAGATTAAACAATGTTTTTCCCAAAGATGGATGAATAATTGTGGTAATGACAGCCATAATTGTGCAGCCCTACATGATATGTTATTACGTTGATATATTGCCTTGCTCAAGTTCAGTTTCTGGTTGTGTTCCGCTTTGCCCTCATGAAGCAATAAGTTAAAACTTAAATTGTCAGTAAATAACATTTTGAGAACGTCTTGCTTCCCTAATTTGTCATACTGTAATGAACGATCAAGGCAGGCTATAATGCAGGGAGTGATCACTCAAAAGCTTAAACCAATCTGACATCTGTTGGGGAGGGAATTGAATGCGGTAGCCAAAGTTGATTTTGCCAAAAGACATTATTGATTGAAGTTACTTGGGCCTATACTCTTGTGCCATATGATAAACCATTAAAGATGCACTCTTTTGTAGGAAGTAAATGTATGAAAAATGTACATTTTTGGGTGCATTTACTGCTAAACAGGTGTATCATGGCATGGAAAATGGAAAAAAATAACAAGGTATAAAAGCCATTTTTCATTTCACTGTGACTTTAAGAGCAAATTAAAAGCTGTTTCCTAAATGATAGCGAGTGAGTGCTCCATTCAAAGGGAGCTAGATCCCTTGGTTCAAACATCACTGACCAACTGGAATAGTACACATAAGCATGATATGTGCAGTTTACTGATGTCAAATCCAGTTAAACAAGTAGTAAACTAAGGTTGCCTGGTGCAGCTGAAACTCGGGGAGTGTGAAGTCAGTCTCTGGCCCAGTAGTTCAGAGCACGAGTTACAGTGTCTCCTTGTCTCATTGATCAAATGCCCTACAGTAATCAGTTAATGAATTGTCTTGGTATCTATGAACTGGTGTAGGTGGGTTGTATAGATAAACACAGAAGAGGAGAGAGATAAGGCTTTAGCACCAGCTGCCTGCCTGGATGTTTAGCCTGATCTCTCTCTGTTTATTATTTGAATGCTATCTCTAGCTGGGTGTGAGCCATGTGCAGGCCAGCCTGTTAGCCGGGGCTAATCACTCCCTTCATTAGAGCACCGGGGGCTCCCTCGCTACCACTGATTACATCTCACAGTAGGGAATGAAAAGCTCTGCACTGGTCTAGCACACCTAACCAAACTGACTGAACATTTGCTTTATTTATTAACCTTGTTTTTTTTTTTGTTGCTTTTTGTGGATTTTCTGCACATGCATGCATGTGTGCGTCTGTGTGTGACCTTGCTTAAAGAAGGTTTCGTTTACGTTCCCTAGTTTGGAGTTACACACTAGAGTTGAGCAGATGGTGTTATGTTACTGCGACCGGTGTACTAGGTGCTTGATTTTGAGGCTGCTGCCAAGTTAAGATCGACTTACAGTCCCAGGTTAGACATTACACACCTGTGACGTAACCTATTGAGACTTTTTGGTCATTTACTGTAATGACTGATGCACTGCGTGGCTCTATTCTCTCTCTCTGTTGTAAAGTGCTGTGTAAGTGCAGCCTTTTACCTTTTAACTGAACTGTCCTAATCATACGGAAGCTGTATTACAGCTGGACTATGCAAGTTTGTGTGTTTGTGTCTGAAAAAACTAAAACAATCTGAGATACCACCCTCATGAAGGCAAGATTGCCAAATATTTTGGAAAAATTGGGGGAATAAAGTAGGATATGTTGGAAAATAGTTGTACTTGTGTTTTATAGATTTGTGACTAAATGACAAATAGTGGCGACAACTTCAGTGGCCAGAAATTATATAATGCCACACTGGTAAACTACACAAAATCACAACCTGGCTGTGGTCTGTTATGATTCAGTAACTTTTTTTTCCTGTATTCTCATAGTGATATGTACATTATAACTACAAAATTACAGTATAAAAACTGCATTCTTATCATTAAATAATATCACTTTTTTTTCAGCGCACACACAGAACGGAAAGCTAGCGGACTGTGAGGAGATATTCACTGAATCTGACAAAAACTGTTTTGGATTAGAATCGTAGACTACACCTTTAAGTTATTATAGGAGGTAATTTTCTGTTGAATGTAAAAGATGTAGCAATATGTTTAGCAAATAACATTGGCATCTACTGTATCAGTCTTGCCTTTGCCAAGCTCAAAGCTTTCTTAGGTGATATTTTATGAGTCACATGTTGATCAGAAAAGTCGCATCATATATTATAACGATGCACAACATGTAATAGAAGCATATTTTACAGAAAGTAAAACACGTCCAATGTCTGTTGGAGAAGGAAATGTCTGGAAATATGCATAACAGCTCTTCTCTGGCACTCTGCCAACTCAGTCAGTCTGGACAGCTGAGAGTCTGAACATGTTGTGCAGCTGTGTGGCTGTGGATACATGCAATGTGTTGGGGGTTTTTTTTCCCTGAGCTGTCTGTATTTTTTTAATGAACACTTTTGATAATGGGGGAAATATGTGAGAAGCACGACATGGGTGGACACTGGGTGAAGTTAGTGGAAACTGAGTGTCTCCTGGGAATGCCAGCAGGGTTGACAAGCGTGGTGATACACACAGAGAGGATCAGTCTTCTTGCTGTATGGACAGAGTGCTGAGCCACTGTGCCAGCCAATCAAATACTTTTAATCTCATGAAATAACTTGCAAAGCAGTGAAAGCACCCAGTTTCTTACCTCCCTCTGCCCCATTGTCTTATTCATTTTACATTCTTTTTTGTCCCAATCTCGTATCAGGGTCTATCAAAGCATTATATAATTGATCAGTATTAGCTATATAAAGCACAATCCACTTCCAATCCATTGTTTATTTTATTTTTGTTTATTTTATTGTTCTCCGTGTTCCTGTAAAAGGGTAAAGAGTTTTGCAGGTGTTTTAAATATGAATATGACAGGACAGTCTGCTGCTATTCTAATCGGGATGTAATTAGGTTGTAAACATGGTGATTAAACAAACTCTCCTTGTGTTGTAGTTTGTTTTCAGCTCTCTGGTTTTATAGGTAAAATAGCATCCACCGATGTCTGATTTATGAACCCATGCGCTGCTGGCATCTCCCAGGTTTTATGACTTAGATCTTTACATAATTTATGGTGCCTTGTTTTTCATTTGGTCACTTGATCAATCGGATGACATGTGTCTGTACTGTAAATGGGGATGGGGAGGAGCCACTTGAGATGTAATGTGGTGCTTTTGTAACACTGATGAGTCCGCAATTTTCATTACCTGCAGTAAGGGGAGGAGGCTGGTGTGAGATCGATGAGGACGTCAGATCTCTTGGGAAACGACTGTTTTCTCGAGTTAGCATACAAGGCGCTTTGTTGCTGAATGTTCCGCCCAGTTGGGGATCCCAAGGAATTCAGTGTCAATTTGATACATCTTTGGAAGAACACTGTGAGACTTGCTGTTTCAAAGTATAGAATTATTAATTTGGGAAACAAAGCAAACAAAAAATGTGTAGCTGCCACAACAGTTGCATTAAAGCTTGTGTCTGTAATTTTTTTTAATAAATTGTTGTAATTGTTTTGTTTTTTTTTATTCGGTGGATGGATAGACAGGTGTTTCTATTATTTTGTCCACCCCATTTATGTCAATGAGGGTAGGCTGAATAACAGAAACCCCTCCCTGTATAATGCAGTACAGTTCAACAGCACCACAAACTAAATCCTCCAAAATGATCATACAGTTAAATCAGCACCTCAACAGAAACTGGGCATTATAACCTTGATGAAGGGAGGGTTTATTACAGGACTGTTGTATTAGACTGCATTAGTTTTAGCTATAGGTATAACTAATAAACTGGCAAGTTGTCTGTCTATTGGTAAATATCCTTATAAATCCAGTGGTGATGATTTCAACCATACAGCCTAGCATGAGTATTTAGACTGTAGTGAATTATGTAACAGTCAAGATAAGAGATTGTTGGAGTGGCACATCAGTCAGATTATGTCAGTGAGTCTTGGCTTTTCTACTTTTAGTCCATTTTGTTCCTCTACGCTGGTTGACTGTGCTGTTACATATTTAACAGACATTGGTATTAGACTGACCCACTCAAAAATCCTCCACTGTCAGCTATCAAAGAGAAGTAGCACCCACACCTTCACTTAACAGCTGGAAAACAACAGTAAGGTGTCATTACTTCGCTGCTTGAGTGGTCACCATCTCAGATCCGCATTTCCTGTCTGGTAATTTCAGCTATTTTGTGGAACTGAATAGATATTTTGACATAAAACAGGCAAAACAGTTCATGGAGACAAAGCAGCCCTTGACAGTTTCATACAGCCTACACATGGAACGGAACACTTTGCTGCTGATTATGTAAAGGTCCAATCCATGCAGGTAGACTTTTTAGTCCATTAGCATTTCCCTTGTCTCTACCGTGAGTGCGAGTTATTGTTTTACTTTTCAGCGCAAACTGGGTTTAACTTAATTATTTTGTCAATATGGATTCAAAAGACCAAAACACTTTATAAATTGAAAAATAACTTGAAATTAACTTTTTAAAATTAGCAACCAGCCAAAATAAAATTAAAAGTTTTAAAAGCATAAACATGATTATTCATCCCTTTCTTCATTCATCATGGTGAGTCAAAGCTAGTCTGTCCACCTCAGAGACTAATAACACTGCTATTAGTCTCGAATATGGGCATGAGGAAAGAAACCCTGCTGGTCACGGTGCTCTGCTGTTCAGATCCTACCTGAGCAACAGCTGAATTAACAACCACGTCTTATGAACTGGAAGTCCGGAGTTTTCACTTGAGTGGTTTTCTCACCTCTTTCCTGTCTGCTCCAAACACTAAATAATAACAAAAAGCAACTTTGTAATGTTTTGTCGACTTTTGGATGGTATATTGATGTGATTATGAAATGTAAATTGAAAAGTTTTGATATGCTGAAAGCAGTGAATGACCAGTACAAATTAGCAATTGATATGTACCATTTTTTTGGTCACTTTTCACCAAACTCATGACTCAAACCTCCACTGGTGTTCCAGTGTGTCTGTTCGGTATTAATTGTGACTGCGCGATTAATTTAAACGGAGTGTCTATTTGCACCCTGGTACGAATAGTCACACGGCAGCTATTCGGCTATTTGCACCCGACCCGGTCACCCCCCACCCCCCGTCTTCACAAAAAAATAAATAGCCTTAATTAAATCGACTGAGCGTGAATATTTGAGTGGTTATATTTGCTCATTCCTACTTGCTAGGAGCAGTGAATTATTAGTAATATTATGGTTCCTGCTGTTGGTGGCATGTTTGGCCTTAAAGAGTTAATAAAAAGTTGTGATATCTGTTATCGAGACATCTCTAACAGTCTGTCAACACCAAAGCACATGAACAGGAAGAGGTGGAAAAAGAACTTGATGCCGGATGAGAGGCGATCGAAGGAACACAGACAGAGGAAGAAAGAGAGAGACAAGCTGGGGTTTTTTTGTTTTGTTTTGTTTTTCTTCCAGGGAGCGCAAAGCCCCTGCACTTAGGGGATAAAGAACTGCATCTTCAACTCTCTGTGTAATCCATAACTGTGATTGCTTCATTCACCTCTCCCCATCCTACTTTAAACATGTCTGCTCTAGTTGAATCACTTTTCCCCCTTCACCAAAGAGATATGACGGCAGAGATACTGTATAAACATATAGACGAGCATTTTTATTCGGCAGAGCCACTTAACATGAGGGAGTTGTGGTTGGATTGCGGTTACATGATATGCATTAAGGTAGAGCAGTGTGGAATTGAACTTGGAGTGGCATCAAAGCATCGTATTGTTGCTGAAAATACAGATATATGTTCATAATGTGACTCTTGGGCTACCATGAGAGGACTGCTGAGTATTAGAGCCATTTTTATGCCTCCGTGCCGGCGATAGCAGTGCCGGCATTATGTTTTCAGGGTGTCCGTCCATCCCATTCTCGTGAACACGATATCTCAGGAACGCCTGCAGGGAATTTCTTCAAATTTGGCACAAACGTTCACTTGGACTCAAGGATGAACTGTTCAGAATTTGGTGGTCAAAGGTCAAAGGTCACTGTGACCTCACAAAACATGTTTTTTGCCATAACTCAAGAATTCATACACTAATTATTACAAAATTTCACACAGATGTCAAATGATGAAGTGATGACATTTTATTTACCCAAAAGGTCAACTTCACTGTGACATCATAATGTTCTGTTTTTTTGGCCGTTATTCAGGAACAGAAAGGGGAGATTTCACATTTGGTCGGATACTGAATTGGTGACACTAATCTTGTCATTGATTTGGACCCCAAGGTACATGTCTGAGTCCACCCTCTTCACTTCCTCGCCCTGGATGACAGCCAGGACAGGGGGCCTCCTGTTCCTCTGGTAGTCCGCCACAAGCTCATTGGTTTTGCTGATACTGAGCTTCAGGTGACTGTCGTTGACCCATGTGAAGAAGCTCTCTATCAGTCCTCTGTCAAAAGAGTCTCTAAGTGAAGACAGCATGTTTCTCACTGGAAATTATTCACTGGAATTATACATGTCAATATAGTGATAACTTCCATTTCGCTCAAAAATACACTTTTTATTAAATTCACTACATATATTATATGAGTCTGGACAGACAAGGATGTAAACTGCAACTTAATTCTAGTTCTTTCAGCGCTCTGTCAGCAATCTCTTCAGTTTCCCTGTTCATTAAGTTTGAGGGAACATCGTTGTTAGCCTATGTAAATGAGATACAGCGTTCCCATGTCAACCAAGGGGAGATCTGGAGGAAGCCATGGAAAGAAATAGCTTCCCTCTTCAGGGTGGCTGGTTGTGCAGGTCTGAGTTTTCTCATGTGAAAGGGATCAAAGCAATCTTACTCAGCCCTCTTAAGGAAGATAGATGTACGAATGTGGGAAATCAAATCTGTTTCAAAAGGGAACACCACTGGGAGCCGGAGAGATGAGAAGGCAGTGAGAGAATAGGAAACCAGTGTGAAATCGCTCTTGTTGTTGCACTGTAAGAGAAGAGAACACAGCTGTCTCCTGCTGTCCACAGAGTGTTCATGCAAGATGTCTGTTCTTTGGGTGTGTTGGGTTCGGTGGTGTAAAATTTGTTTGGGCGTATGTCTGCATGGGTTTGTGAGAAAGCAAAGTAAGTAAATACATACTGTACAGTGTGTGTGTGAAAGAGAAACTGAGTGGGAAAGAGAGCGAAATCGCTCTTACAAATGAACAAATACTTATAGGAGGAGTTGGAGATTTGATTTTGTCAAACATGCTTTGATATGATGGTGTTGGTGCTTGGAAGTCCCCTCCTGTCCCTTTGGCATATGCTATGAAAGCTGATTTTACAGCTTATCGCCTGCCCTGAGAACAAGCCTAGTGAGGAAGGTGTGACATCAAATAGCTCAGACAGGTAGAAGCTAACCCCCC
>NTHP01000113.1:898204-959540 GCA_003416845.1 Oplegnathus fasciatus | reverse complement strand
ATTCTATGTACTGACACTTTGCCTTCCTCTACCTCAGAGTGGAAGCTGCGTGCTATGGATTTGTGTATGCGATGCACGGCAAGGCTCAACATACAATCTGTTCGCACTGTTTTGCTCCTGATTTCCACCACAGCCTGAACAGCGCACAGTGTATTTACTGTAAATCCTGTCTGTCAGTTTGGTTCAAGCACCATCATAATGTATGGAGCTGATTCCTTGGCGCTGGTGGCTTGTGATTTTGGTGATACAAGGTACAAGGATGTTTTGTTCATCTGTTTGTGTGATTAAATTACACCTGAAATGTATTTCTTCTTGTGTGTATAAAATATTCCCAGCCTGTAGACTCAGATATGTGCTTTAAAAAGTTTATAGTTTGCTCTTTCAAGGAGAATTGGGGGCTGGGGTCAGCTTGAATTGGCTGCAGATGAAACAGAGTAGTAGTTAAGGCTAGGAAAAAAAGTATCAAAACTTTTTGAGAAGCTTCTCAAACATCACTTGCAGCATAAGCCATTATTCAGAGTATATTAAAGCATGTTTGTATTTCGTCTTATACACACCAAAATTAAGTACTCTGCTCTCGTCTCAGCCCCTTTGCACGACCCAGTCAGGCTTGCCAGCAGATGCACGTGTCAGCTGATTTATTAGTTAGCCAGCTATCTGGAGTCGTAACACTAACCTGTCGTGTGGATGCATGTCTGTAGTGGGTAACAAGACAGATTGTTTGGGAAAGGGGTGTTCAGTGTTCACCTGAGTGCACCACATTGCCTGTTAGGGAAGGGAATGAGTGTGGCCTTCACTGAATCCTCCAGAGAAAAGTCAGGAAAGGATTCACCTAAAATAAATTCTCAAGCTGATTTGCAATAGAGATTTCACACATTGGTAACCATGAGTTTTTGATATACTGCCCAGCCCACGAGATGATGTAAATTAAATAATGGCTGTAATTCCATTTAAATCTGCATGTATGGTAAATCAAATTATTGCTGCATTTTAGAAAATCTGTCGTTTTTGGAGTAATCCAGAAGTAACTGCATACACTCAGATTGATTCAGATAATCCAGTGGATTATGTTATTTACTGTAAGCAAAATTGGATTGTGAGATTAATGTGTTCTTCAAAAATACTGACCCAATGATAATGCTGTAGGTAGATGTGTGTCTGTGTGTGTGTGTTAGTCACAGCTGTGCATGCGTGGGGGCTGGAGGGCTTGCTGAGACATGAATGAAAAATCCTCTCTCCCATTTTTTTTTTTTTTTTGTCCAGGTGGGCAGGCAATAAGGCTTGACAGAAGATGCGACGGGGGTGGTGGCTCGTCAGATGGCTGGGGACAGGAATGGCAATCCTCTCTTTGCTAACCCACAGCTGGGGCCAGGACACAGAAGGTATGAGCAGCCACATCCTCGGGCCTCCCCTTCCTCAGTTAACTGTAGCTCCAGTGCCAAGAGAAAACTTGTAAAGTGGGAAAGGCAATGTTTCTTTTCACTGTCAGAAGGCCCGCATGGTGAAAAAGCCTTTGTACAACAGCATAACACTGTTGTTACTGATTAATTATGTGCCAAACTGAGGTGTGGACCACTTGAACAATTTTACAAGCTCTTGCTAAATGGACTGAAGTATTTAAAAATGATTTTCTAGCTTGAAGGTCTTTACTTGCAAAATATGGTTTTATGTTTATTCCCACAACATATTTCATATTGTAGGTCTGTAAATGGAGTTTCCATCTCTTCAAGATTGTGTGGTGAGAATGTTGCCATGCATATTAATATTTACAGTTTACTCCTGCCACTCACTTAGCTGTATCAATCTGTTATTGCAAATAATGTAATGTTGTGTTTATGGGTAGTAAGGATGATTGTTTTTCATCACAGTCCAAATATGTGCCTTCACTAGTAGAAATGATAGATTTTGTTTAAGCCTGTACATAAATTGTTGGACTTTCTCGAAAGTTCAAGAAAAGTTTGATTTCATTGAAGTGGAGGAGGACCGTAGAAACGTTGCTCTCAGGTGAGCTCTCAACATCGTGCATAATGCTTCAGTGCAAATAACACAGTGCTTTCACAGTATCCTCTCTATCCTCCCTTTCAAATTTACATGTTTTTTGACAAGACATTATTTAAAGAGAGGGCGTAAATCCAGCTTTCTTCCTACACAGTTCACTGATTGTGCTAAGAGGATTCTCCTTGTAGTTTCATGTTTAAGTTCCCACATTACAGAGGGAATCTTAGCATTTATAGTCTCAACTCACTGACTTTGTAGCAGATGTCAGTTAAAAGTGAATTTCGGCTGTATAAGATTGGCAGGTCTTTAAAGATGGTGCTGAGGGGAAGCTGCACATGCACAGAGACATGCTTCAGTCCCCCTCCCCCCCATGGGGCAAATATTGCACATAATTCAGGTCAATTTTAAGATCCCAACCCCGTTTCCTTCTTTCTTTTCATCCCTTTCCTGCCTCCCTTGACAAGCACGCTAATGTAGAAGCATTTTTAGATAAGAGTATAATCTCTGCTTACTGTCATTTGAATTAAGATTTTATTTTGAGAGCTTTGCTTCATGGGTTTGTATGGTATCATTTTAGCAGAGGAATGACTTGCTTTGTGACTGACAGAGCCTTTGAAGGTGAACGAGTGCCTTGTGGTTTCCTTGGATGAAGTCTTACTCCGAGGCTCTGACCGCATTAATAGATAAGTGTTGTTGTGTGGAGTGAGGAAACCATTGACCCAAAACATAACAGCTGTGGACCAGCCCTATGGAATATGGGTTTGTGGGTAATTTCTTCTAAAGCTTTTGATGGTGTTAGTACACAAAGATATTAATAATTTTAAGAGTCTATTTATCAAAGCTTCATATGGTGTTGCTTGACATACAGGACAAATTATCCTTATTTATTAGGTTCATTGATCTTGAGGTAAAATTAATCTCTGAAACTTGTGCTTGAGCTAATGTGCGCTAACGTTGCTTATGTGTTTTCCTGCTCTCTTATCCTAAGATTCAGACATCACAGTGTAGGGCAGCAAGTTTAGTTGTTGCCATGGAAAATTCAAGTGGAGAATGACGTGAAAGGATTCTAATATAGACACAAAATTACAATATTTTTTATTTGTATTTTCTGGTTACATTTTTAATATTAGATAAGTTCAATGAAAACACACTCTGAACATTGTACTTACAGTTTAAATGTTTTAAGTATTAAGCTATATATCCTTACTAATCATTACAGACCTTACATACATTTTCAGAGTCTGTTATGCAGGTACAGGAACAATTTCTCTCCTTCCTCAGTATTTAAATCCAACCCTGTCTCCTAGCCATTAGGTTTATATACTTCTAATTTGCTTTACCAATTGCTTTTTAAGGGGAAATGTAATTGCTGCCTAGATTATGTTATCTGGCAGCGTTTTTTGTAATGTAGGAACCGCTAAATTTATGTACCGCACACTAGTCGTAGGGAGGAAGCCAGGTCTCCACCGGAGACCGGGGGATTCCTGTCCTGCTTATGCTTAGGTTTAAGCAACAGATGCACTTTGGTTAAGAGTAAACATGTCATGTCTCGTGATTCAAGTCTGTGTTGACTTTGCCTTTATTAAACCAACACCACAATCTCCCCGTAACCTTAACCAAGTGCTGTGGGTGCCTAAATAGGACCATAAAAAGTCTTAATCATGCTGTAATTGCTACGAGCGGATATTGTAGGAAAAACAAATGAAAATGTTGCGAAAATTATGTTGCTACATTCAGTAGCAACATAATTCAACTTAGTAAATATGTTCATTAACAACATTTCCTCATTGTGTTTAGAGAAAATGTAATACAAAACAGATTTATTAGCAGTATATAAGTTTAATTTCTAGGAAATCAGTTTGGCTTTTTAACTGCAGGCTGTGTTCTAAAACAGAAAAAACAATAAATGGCCGGTTCTTGGAATCAACCTGAGTATGTGCTTCTTGAAGTTATCATCACTGGTGTATTGTAATCCTGTAACATATTTCAGCCCCACACTTTCAGCATCATCTTTACTCATTCACACTACAACAGCTTTCTTGTTTCCTTTAAGCTGACTTTGCCTAAATGATGCAAATTCTGGAAGGATGAGGCTTTAAAAGCAACTGGTACTTGAAACAGCACAATGCTTTTCAAATAACGCCACAATTACTATGTGCCCCATGGAATATCATTGATGTGTACCTTCAAATGGTTTCTGTACTGATCAAAAACTATCCTGACGGAGGGGTTCATTGTGCTGATTATGGATATGGCTGCAGCCTGTAATTTGACTGGTTGCAGACAGAAATAATTACAAAGGGGGCAGCTAGGAATTAGTGATAGTTACCTTGCGTGCAAATGAGCTCTGATTGGATCAGAGTCTGCCAGCAAATGACCCACAGTGTCATAGTTGTAATGAGGGAGCAGAGGGTGAGACAGAGTATATCAGGGTTGTTGTGGTTTGAAGGGTGAGGGCAACTGTGGCTGCTGCTCTTGCCTCCCTTCGCCGTTCAGTGTCACCCAGGGATGAACTTAGTGTGAGAGGGGATTTTCACCTCCCTCAGCACAACATCCCTCATCTTCTCACTCATAAATCTCCCTGCTCTGCCCACCTCAAGGCGCCCTTGGCTTTTGGCTCTGTCAACTTGTTTGTTGTCTGTCTATCAAATGAAAATAGCAGCCAGAAATGTTTAGATGTGCTGTGGAGTCATGCATAGAGCAGTTTCCAGTGGATGTCACAGTGTCTTTCAAGTCCTCATTTAATCAGCAGAGAGACATTATGAATCTCAGACTTCTAATTAATGTTAATGTGGACACGATGTGAGAAAATAGGGCTGACCTTGACAAACGTTAGGATTTCTTCAACTAATCAATTAGTTTATTTAATTGAAAAAAAGCGTCAAATTATTCAGAGTTATAGGCCCTCCTCAGATGAATGCATTCATGCAAGGATCTCATAAAATATATTGTTTATTACAGACAAATGCATATTTATGATTACTACTGTGTGTCTGTTTGCAGCAATTACTGTTTAATAGCTCATTCACCATGAAAAAGAACATATAAAAACAATTATCTCTATAAGAATCTCTGCGCCTGTCAAAACAATAATGGCTGATTAGTTTCAACTAACTGTTTTCTTTCTGTTTCTCTGTTCTCCTCCATTTCTCCTCCTACATTCCCTCAGTATTGTGTCCCTTAATTCCTAAACACCTTTGCTGTTTTCATTTTTCATTGATAATCCTCTCTTCCATGTGCCATCTTTTCACGTTCTCCTCCTTACCTCTTGTCATCTGACTCCACTGTAGCTTAGCCTCAGATAGTCTCTCTCAGCAGAGATTCATTTTTGACTGCACATGTGCACGTAAACGTGAAAGTGTACCTCATGTGTGTCCATCGATCCTTTGTGTGAGTGGAGACTAGCACGCCTGGCAGTTTAACAAACGGTAATGAAAGGACAAACTTCAATCCAAAGCAGAGCGGACAGATGCCCACTGTCCATACCTCTAAATCCCTCCATCGCTAAATCCAGATGTCGGACAAATGCACGCACAGCCACGCTCACATGCTCAGCTGTATGTGTGTGTCTCTGTGGTTGTGTGTGTGGTGAGGTGAGGATTAGTTGTTATGCTTGTGGACACTTCTGCCATGTGACATCAGCCTACCTCTCGCACACTATTTCTCTCTCTCTGCCTGTCTCTCTCTCTTTCCCTCTCCTCCCATCTGCACATCCATTCTGACCCACAATTGTTTGTCTATTTTTGGGATTGTCTGATTAGGGGCCAGATGTGCAGACTGTGTCTGACTGCATCAGAAGCCTGTGGAGTGGGGGAGCAGCAGAGTGACAGGGGGAAGGGGTTTTAATCTGTCCGCCAGTAGGCTGTAATCAGGCTCTGGGCAGCACAAGAAGAGAGGGGGGCACTCTTGGTAAGACTGGGCCCCATGCTGCCTGGGGTCTGTACCAACAGGCCCATACTGGAGCTCAGTACGTGAGCATGTGCGTGCTGAACTGTTCACTGGGAGTGTGATTGCAACCTTTGCCCTCCTGCCTGTGTGGTTACCCTCACAGAGAGACAAAGATAGGCAGCAATGAGGGGGACGTGTGAAGAGGAGTAGGAGGGGGAGCTTCTGCAGGGGATTACACATCAGTAAAGTAATCCCCTTCTCTCTTCCATTATCAGCCACTAATGATTTATATGATGCTGCTGGAATTCATTTCCACCTCTATCTCTCTGACATTCTTCATCACTGTTGCAATCACTATTGCTCCTACACCCCCCCACCAGACTTTGTCTTTCTTCACTGCCTGTGTCCCATTTGCTTTCCATTTTGTACCGACATATTATACCCCACTTGTGACCCTTAGAAATAAGTACATACACACAATTACAGCCAGAAGCCCCACAGAGAGACCCACACTTCTAATGATGAGAGATTTGGAGAGAAAGTGATGGAGAGAGACAGAGGCAGTGATTGCATTCCTTGTGCCAAACATAGACACGCTGTAAGAAGAAGCACACAGCACTGTCTGTCTCCACATCGATTTAGCAGTTTTTTTCCTTTCAAATGGCTGAATGTCTACATGTAAGGACGGTGTGCTGCAAGATTTTTGGTTCGCAAAACAGAACTGACTCACACATTTCCAAGTATTGCTTCAAGTTGAGTTGGGTTTGAATTCTTGGATTGTTAGCTGCCATTATCCTTATTGGTTTGTTTGTGTCAGATCTGTTGTCTTGGGGAAGTGCAGTGGCATGAGATCAAAGCTGCAACAATCCCTTCACCATAAAGAAAACAAATTACTCTTAGATTCAAATACTTGGCTTGTGTTGCTTTGCACATTTTGGAAATGCATATTGCTATTCAAGTGTGTAAGGAGTAAAGTTCCTGGCAAGAATGGGTTTAATCATTCATAAACTGGAATAAATCCGCTGTTATTTTCACAAACCAAACCGTTGCTCATATGTAGTTATTGTTAAAATGATTTTTCTAACAACATGATTTAAAATCATCAGCACATAATATATTTCTCCTTGATGGTTTCAAAATACAAATAACTTCAGCCAGTCAACATCCACAGTCATAGTGTTTTCATGTGCAAATGAATAGTCCACCACATGTTTATGCTAATGTTACAAATGAAAATGAAATGAAAACTACATAACACAAAGAAACTGAGACTCATATTTCAAATTAGGTAGGAAAAAACACTCTGGTTAGTGGTCACATGACCAATCATGTGACCACTAACCACAAAGTACCATGTATGATGTAATGTTTTAAATGGAAAGTGCTTTTAGCTTTTTTATGATGCAATGTTTATTTTCTGTACCCCTGTCTGAGTTATGACATTTGATGCCATAAGTCGTAAGTGTGGATTTGCCTGCCCTGGGACTGCTGATGAAATTTAGCTATCCAGACTCTGGGACAGTCAATGACTGTCCATTGTCCCTGCTAAATAAACAAATAAATAAAATAAATTTAATGTGAATTTAATTTGTGTGATTGCTACAAGCAATAGAATATTGGAAAAAATCTTGGAGCTGCAGCACCAGTAGGGGCAGTAGCAGCATCTTGCATCAACATTTTCTTCAGAAAAGACACATTGTACTGTATTTTCTTTTTGTCTTAATCTGTTACATCTTCCATCTGACAGAGGAATATGATCTATAACTTTTATGACTGATAGATCACCATTATGACATTGTTTGAAACATTTAGCAAATGGATAATCAGTAGTACATTTTATAACAACATGTTTGAGCTGTGACAGCGCTCACTGAATACATCAGCTGTACCTGTAAATCACGAAAGATACAAGTAAAGTAATAATTTGCTTATGATGACTTGAATAACTGAAATGTGTTGCAAAGAACTGCATCAGATCAATTCTAAGAACATTAGGAGGCAACTGAGCAGATTTAGCAGTAAAAATAACTGCAATTTTTAACCCTTGAGTGCTTTTTGTACTACAAGTATTGTGGAATTCTTCATTATGAACTGCATTGACGTGTAGATGGCAAGTTGGAGCTTGGTGTGAATATGTAAAGGCCATATACCTGTGTGCTACTTGAGCACTGAGCATAAAGTAGAGATAGAAATTTAGAGCAGTTGATTGTTGTTATTGATGCTTGATTATAGTTAGGTTATATTATTACACTCAGGAGTTTAGGATAATTAGTTAAGTGTTAACAAAGTAAGCAGCATATCATCATCATCATCAAGTACCAATAAAGTCCATTCAAAACAGAATTGGCTTTGATTGACGTTCAGTTGTTGTAATTTGAATGTGTTTATTTTACCTTCCCCAGCCACACTCTCCAGGCTGTGACAGCTGTGGCCTATAGTTACTGATAAAAATGTATTTTTGCTATGTGTTACATAGCAACTGCTTTGAATATGTGCAGGTAGCTGAGACTGCCTTTTCTTTTATTTATTTTATTTCAAATTATTTTTGTAATAATATGAATAAAACTTNNNNAGCCATAACTGTAATGACATTGATCACATGTAAGGGAAACCTACAATAAAAGGGACGGAGACAATAAAAGAACCACCTGTACATTATAATGTAATCAAATACAACGACATGCAGTAAGTACTGCCTTTGTGAGGCTAATAATGTTTGGTTTTTGTTGAGTGTGTCTCAATGCATTAGTGCATTGTTTTGCAGGATTCTGTGTGCATTTTCCCTTCCCTGTGTTAATAGATACACATATCTAATACGCATTTATTGAAGAAACATTATGAAGTTTCAGGCAAAAACTCATGTACAATATGAACTGTACAAAATCACTCATAAATATTTAAAGGCTTTGAGACATGAAAAAGAAATGACTAGTGGAGTATACTCAGAACAAGAAGGTACCTCTACTGTATGATGTGAACTGTAATGCACAGCTTTGACAGCCAGCCCCTGTGGACAACTGGTCCCAGTCCCCCTTACTATAACACAGACTGCTCCTCTGTTTTGACCTGCTGCTGTCTGCCCATGAGCAGCCATTACCTGGCAATGTGTGTCACTGGACAGCTGCCCTTTGTCTGCCTCACCGTTCTTTGCCAGGCCCTCCTGGACCTGTCCCAGAATGCCCCTCTGCCCCACTGGACATGGATCCATGCAAAATAAACTCTTATCAATCCAACTGGGAAATTAAAACAGTGTCCCTGTTTGCTGTGTCACCGCTCATCCCTGTCCTGGGCTTCCTGCCACCCCGGGGATTAGTCATAACTCTAACCTCCAACCTTAAAGTTTTTTAAGTAGATGCTGGTCGAACCAGAGGTCAGCAGACGTTCCTCCCTCAGGTGGGCCGCTGGTGTTGTGGCTAAAAGAAGAGAAATGATCTCACCCAGATCTTCCTGTCCTTGCTGGAGGAGCTTTCCATAGCCTCTGTTTGATGATAAGGAAATGTCTTAACAGAGAGTGATATGTATATGAAAGGGCAGAAGCATTTATGGTTGCATATAGACATACAGTGTGAGATGTTTTATGATGAGAGGAACCTTGTGTTCAGTTGGCAGTCTGCCATCCATCTAAAGGATGAGAAATGAGTTCCTATTTTCCTTTTCATTTCTTCTGCCATTTCTCAAGAATCTTTCTCTCTGTGCTTCTCTCTTCTCCCTCTGCTTTGACAGTTTTTAATGAGTGGCTGCCCATCTCTAGAGAGGGCAAGCGTGTTCCGCTGCAGTTTGTGAAATGATTTGCATTTCTTAGTTATCTAAATAAGATGCCTCTGATCCTTTTGTAGATTTGTTGTTAAAGGTGTGCCAGATTGATAGAGACCATGCGGCCTCCTGGACCACATTGCTTGTTAGGTTAGTTGTCCTTTAAAGTCTTTTTTTTTTTTAAGATCTCCACTCCCAGCGAGCAGCAGTTTGATTTATTGGTTGCTAAAAAGGTGCTTTTGCAGATGAAGCCACAGGAAAGCACAGGCTATTGAATCGAGTGGCAGGTAAAAATGCCTTTTGAAACTAAATGTCAGTGAGCAGAATTCATCTTGCCACTGCCTTGTTGCTCCAGTAATACAGCGGTCGATGAGCTGCCTTGTAAAGACTTGAATTGCTAGCGGAGGTTGTCTGCATCTCAGACCGTCTCATTTGAAAAGTGGATGAAAGATGATGAAAGAACTATGTATAGAAAAAAAACAATTTTATATGTTGGTGGAGCATATGAAAGCTTTAATTTTTGCCAATAAAGGACTACATAGACACCTTTTGCATTCTCAAAACACCTTCTAGTTGACCATTAAATTATTCCTACCACTGCATATGCCGAAATGAATCTTAACACATTTTGATTCATTGAGTCATTATCACTGTTTATTTTAAATATTAAATATTCAGAGTTAATCTAAAGCACATTATGTTTAAAAGGCTCCAGGTGTTAAAGAGTTGCTGTAAACAAACATTTCATTGTTTTATTTTCATTGTCTGATAAATTCTGCTCAGCTCCTCATCCTTTTGTCAAATGTCATGGTTTTGCAAAGAAAACTGTTGTTTTGCTCAATCACAAATATTCTACAAATTGATTGATGCTCACTTGCTTCCATTTTTTCCACCTGGCTCCTCTGTGAGACGAACGGTAATCATTTTGTAATTGAAGTTTTACGGCTTCGAGTCAACATTGTTAGGTTGATTAGTGAGAAGATCTCTTTAGGTGAGAGCAAATTACCCCAGCGTCAAAGTTAGAAGATTCTGATTGTCTTTGCATTAGGCCTCTGAAGTGTATAGTGCCCTGATTACCTACTAGTGATTCAATGCTGCTTGGCGCATTTGCTATGATCCCCCCTCTCTTTAAATCCCTCTCCCATGTGAAGCCAACTTGGTGCAACATGCCAACAAACCAAAGTTGGTCTGCAATGTTCCTGCAGAGTGAGATAAAAATAAGTTTAATCAAAATACTGCCTTTGAAGTCATGTTCCCTTGGTAAGGGAAATATATAGTGTGAACATCAAACAATGTGCAATCTACTTGGCTATCTTGGCTGGTCTTAATTATTTGGGCTTTTGTCTCCTCAACCATTTGGCTTGTGGATGTGCTGAACACGTCATGTGATATTACAAATGCAAACATCATAGATATATACCCAGTATCGGCCAAGAATAAGCAAAGTTTCTTCTCATAGTCGAGGGGAGTTTGAAGATCCAGTTTCATGTGAGGCAGCCAGCTACATCCCCCAAACCCAGTGCAGTCCACTTCTTGGTCAGTATTTCATTTCCAGTCTATGATACTTTCTGCTTGTGTTACAAATGTGCACATTATTATGTGTACATTTAATGATACGCAAGGGCCTGACCCTGTTTAGAAGGGTCAGTCAAAACAATTTACACCCATATTAACTCTGTTAGCTACTGTTGGTAACTATGCTAGCAGTGTTCAGCAACCAAGCAAACTACATGTTATTACAAGAAATGAAGTTGGAAAAACTGAAACTGTGGAATAGTTCTTTCATCCACTGGGAAAATTATGTTTCACTGCTAACTTCCTCTTTTCTAATGGTATTGATTTGTATCAAGGCCAAGGCCTACAGCTCTTTCCAATAAAAGAATGCTTAGGTGCTGTTTTGAATGCAATGCAATGCCCTTTTCACTTCTTTTCGTCTTAGTCAAGCTGCCCTGGCACGTCTTCAGCTTGTACAAAATGCAGCAGCTAGGCTATTAACTAGGACTGGCCGTAGAGCTCACATTGCTCCTATTTTAGCCTCACTGTATTGGCTCCCGGTGAAGTTCAGGATCGATTTTAAGATTTCTGAAATGACTTAAAAGGCACTACATGGCTTAGCTCCTGCCTACATTTCCGAGCTACTAAGCCTTTACACCACGGAGCGGTCACTCAGGCCATCCAACTGAAACCTGTTGGTTATATCGGGTGCCAAACTAAAAACCAAAGGCGACTACTCTTTTGCTGTCCTGGCACCCAGACATTGGAACAGTCTCCCCCCTTCCATTCGATCAGCTGAGTCTGTTGACTGTTTTAAACGACCTTTAAAAACCCACTTTTTTATGGCCTTTCTATAATTTCAGGAATGTGCTCTGTGTGGTGCTGTATGGTTTCTGTGTTCATATGTGCGTTGTGTTTTCTTTTTTTCTGTACTTATGTCGATGTAAAGCACTTTGTAACCTGTGTTAAAAAAGGCGCCATATAAATACAGTTTTATTTACTTACAATAGCTCAAGCATTCACCAGCCCTTTTACAATGCAACCATAACATTTTACACAAGAAATAAAGTTGACGAGAGGAACATGTTTTCTATTTTTAAATCTGGTCACTGTTAAAAACACACACACACACACTCACACAAACCGAAGCCTGATAAACAGACTTTGCTCTTTATCCGTTTTTTTCTATTTTACTCATTTCAGAGATGTATACTCAACATCATATAGCTACTGTGTACTCCATATTTTCATGGTATTATATGAAAAGCTTGGCTCTCCTCTGAGGTTTGAAACACCACCCTTCTGCTGCTGCACCAAATTATCTCTGGTTCTCCTACCATTTTTTTCTTCCTACATCAAGGATGCAGCATTTTAGGATTGGTCATGGTGTTCCAGATAAGTGGATTAATCTATACTCTAAGTCATTTTCTAATCATGTATGTTTACTGTATATATGTGTAAGGGTCTGCAGGTTTCATTCTGCATTATTATCTTGAGTGCTGCAGGAGGGGGATTATTGTTCTAGAAGGCTTTTCAATAGGAGGAAAGCTTGACGTAGAGTGTCATAAGAAAATATCACCCGCTGCTAAAAGGTGTAAATTTGGCAAGAGGTTGGGATAATTTCAATTTCATAGTGAACATGACTGAGCAGACTTGTTGCTCCGAGTTTGTGTTTGTATTCACATGCATGTGTATGTGTGTGCCTCACTTCCTCAGTGCAACATATGTTTGTGCTCTGATCGCAATATAGGACTGTTAGCACTGCAAATGGAGGCACTATTCTTTATCTCTGCTTAGTTCTGCCTTTTGTCTTCAAAGGAGATTCTTCACATCTTCCTCTCCTCCTGCCACAACTATCACTTAAAGCTACACACACACACACACGTGCACCCGCACAAACACACACGCACTTGTGCCTGAGCACACATATGCAAAACTAACAAAACAGACCGTCTGTGATCCCTTAAAAAGCTTCTCAAAATGAGCGCAAGTAACTTTTATTCCACACACTCACACACGCACACATGTGCACGCTCTTTCTACTTCACACAGAGTATATTCTCTCAGAGCAGATTTGCATACTTATTTTGATGTTGCTTGTTGTTTATGTCTCCGATTGCAAGGTGTGACCCACTTGCTCTGTTCATTTTGTCGCTATTAAAGGAAACCCTCATCCTGCTATTTCTTCGGCGGATGGGTACAGGTTTTCTAATTGCTATAAAATCATAGAACTCTTAGCACGAACAGTGAGTACACCTTAGGTATTAGCAGTGCAAGATGAGTATGTGTTGATAATTATTCCCCAAGGATTTTAGATTAGAAAGGGTTGTGTATGCTTCCCAACTTTATTGTCTTGTACTGAGAAAGGCTTTTCTCACAGCAAGTCACATACGGAGCAAGATGAGATGAATGTAAATCTCAGCTCTACATAACCTCGTCATAAAAAAAATGCCCAGATCCTGACAGTAACTTAAATTAGAAGAAAGAAGAAGATGAAAATGCAATCAATGATTTGCATGAAATATTCCATACTCTAGCCTCAGGTTGTCATTGCCATTTAATTGCTAATTATTGTGTGTATCTGCACTTTGGAAACAGCCATAATTAAAAATGCAGCAACATCACATCCTAAGGTTTTTATCTCTGATTAAAATGCACTTTTAAACCACCACATTAGTGAAGGCTCAGGGGCATGCATATTTAATAAGAAAACTATCCACTGTTTTGCACCTGGCAACAGGTGCATAGTTGCACAACTGAAGTCAGGCGACAGAAGGTGGGTGTGAAACCCTATAGCGCTGACTGTTGATGTGGTGTCATTGACCATGCGTCTCTTTTTTTTCTGTCCATCTCTGATTACATGTAATGTAAGTGGACACCAGCTGACAGCAAGCTGCTTGAGATTCAATATCTTATAAGATGGAGGCAGAGTGATTAAGGAAAGAGAGATAGAAGATGCTGAATAACTTGCATATGGGTTCCAGAACACATGGTACCACTTAATTTAATGAGAGAAAGTGTTTTAGTTTTTCGATTGATTCATATTTGTAATGCACTCCACTACCTCTCCTGTGGAATAATGTCAGCCAGCAGCTACTGGCAGCAAGAAGAGATCTGCTGGCCATATTTGTAAAAACTGTGTGTGGTTCACTAACAAACACCATTTCTCTAGAGGAGGCATCTACAGTATATATCCTCCCTGAAACTGCCTCTCTTTCCCCCTATTTTCTAATATCTGTTCTTTTTTTATAATGATCTTTTTTCTCCTCTCCTAACATCAGAGCTGTTCCTCAACCAACTGTTTCATGCTTTTCTTTTCTTCCATGCTTCTGCTCTGCTTCCCTTTGGCTCCACTAACCCCTGACCCCTTCAGACTGGCAGTACGAGGGTAAGAGGGCAAACATCTGTTGTCTGTTTTCCTTTTTGTTTTATTACATTCCTATATTCTCTTGCACCTATATTCTCTTTCCCTCTACCTGCATCTCACTCTCTCCCCCTTTTTCTTCCCTGTTGAAAGACATTTAATCCTGAACTTTCCTCATATCAGCTGCAGAGCGCGTTGCCTTGCAGCGCCTATTCCACTACACTAGACGCCTCCCTTCCTCCTGTCTCCTCCTCTCCACCTCTCCTGCTGCCCCATCTGGTGCTGTCTGTCAAGCTGCCATTACCTGTGTCCCATGTGCTCGTACCATCTAGCTGCTGTGACCTCCATCTGTGGAGCTGCTCTCGTCAGTGCTCTGCTTATGATGTTGCCACATGCTTTGACCACCGTGTTTGTCTGGTGTCAGTATCGTGCAGTCCATTCCTGTTGATGTTTGTGCGGCAGCAGTCATTGATGCCACCTGCTATAAAAAGATGTGTCAACGTGACAGCTTATGGCATGACAGAAAGACACTGAAACAACATTTTGATCTTTATTTCCTCAGACCAATAAAATATTTATGATGTCAGTGATTGTATGTCAGGGTTTTTTTTGCAGTGTTGTTCTAGCATTGCTGTCAGCTATATTCAGACAATACTGTACATCAGTTCTTCATTCAAAGTTCTATTTAAGTAAAAGTACCGAAGTATTAGCAGTAAAATGTACTTAAAGTATCAAAAGTAAAAGTGCTCATTCTGCTAACAAACAGCCCCTGTGACTAATACATTATATATTACATTGTTACATTTTTAATACTGATGTATCAGTGCTTACTGTAAGCAGAATTTTACTGCTGAAGCTGGTTGAGGTGGAGCTAGTTTTAACTTCTTTATTTTTAAAGTTACTTTATACATATATTCCTTTTGGTCCAGCGGTTCCCAACCGAGGGGTTTTGCCCCCAGTGGGTCACGCGATAAATCTGGTTTCGGGAGATGATTAATGGGGTAGGAAAGACAAAAAACAAAGTTCTGCTACACAAATTTTTATCTGTCTATAATCTTTTCTTTTTTGGATAATTTTACCTCTTTTGGCCTCAAACAGTCATTTGAATAAAACTATCTGAAAGTTTAAAGGGTAAATGTCTCTTTGGTGGAACTGCTAAAACATCTGAAATGTGACAAGGGGCCCCAAGTAGACACTGTTTTTTGTTGTGAGGTTGGGAAACACTGGTTTAATCTATTGTGATGCATTGTATTTTATAAGCTTATAATATCCTTTGTTTGAAATGTAAAGTTCAAATCTGAACATCATAGATGTAAAATAAATGTAGTGAAGCAAAAAGTACAATATCTTCCTCTGAAATGTAGTAGTATAGCATAAAATGGAATTACTCAAGTAAAGTCCCAAGTATCTCAGAATTACTTGAGTAAATGTACTTACTTTTCACCAATGCTGTATATCAACACAGTTGAGCTTCAATACTAAATCTATTTGCAATTCTTATATTTTATGCTACACAATATGTGGTCATATTTCATAAGCTGCCATGAAGCACAATATACTATTGGGATTTCAAAGTAAATTATTTAAATATGGCAAACAGTAATTCTTCTATGTTAATTCACTTTTCCTTTTTGCGTATGCAGAGTGTAAGCTGTCCCGGCCAGGCCCCCCTGCAACCATAGTGACCATTGATGAGGAGAGCCCCAACGGTACGTACCAAACAATTGCCCACCTACCCTCCTCACTTGTTTTTGCTCCACTTCATTCTGTATTCCAGAATGGTAAATGCTTCTGCACTCAAGTGGCGTGTATTACACTGTTGGGATTGTTTCTGTACTACAGTAAATGTTGCTTCGGTAATGCAATACATATTAATACTTCCCCCTATTGGGACTGTTCAGTGTTGTAGTGTAGTAGAGTACAGTCGCTCATTTGATGGCTCTGGGGGCAGGTTGGTTATAGGAGATGTTTTGTCAGACATATTGCATTGTCATTTTGATTGTATTTTGAATTAAAGATAAATAAATTCTAGTTGTTCTTGGTGTGTATATTTGCTCCGCTCTCCCAGGGTAAAGCTAGGTGTGCGGGTGTTTGTGTGTGTCTGAGTGAGTGAATACAGATGGTGTTTGGCATACAGACGTGACATGGGGCTCCATTAATGAGTAGTCTGCTCCCCGCGCAGGTTGTCTTTACTGTGGTATACCTGTGCGACGGCAATACAGGAATCACTGATGCATAGAGCAGACACGCAGCACTCTAGTGGGTCAGGTGAAACTATTCTGCTCCTCCTTTTCTCTTCCTCCTTCATCTTCTTCTGCCCTCTCCATCACCTGCACCTACTTCTCAGCTCTCTCTAGGTTTCCTCTCTTTTCTTCTCATGGCTCTCTGCTATGAGTTTTCAGCATTTGCCATCTGCATTTTGTTGACGACTGTGTGTGTTCGTGCGAATATGTGTGTGTGTTTGCGACAGGCAGTGGTGACTGCTGCTTGTGGAGGAGCTATATGTTCATTGAGGAAATGAGAAATGCGTTTCCCTAAATGGAGCAGGTGTGTGTTTGTCTCACTCAGTTCTCCCTGCAGATATTAGTTCTGCAGGTTAATAGAGTTTAATGAGCAGCTCTCACTGAAGATAGAATCCAGAGCTTGTTTATACAATCAGAGTACTATTTCACAGATGCTCCACTTCCCCTGCTATATGTGCTCTGGGCTCTGCTTTGTGGGTGGTTGTCTGTCTTAGAGAGAGAAATTGTGTGTGTGCACATATGCATACACCTTATGTGCATATTTGTATCCCAAGAGAATGATTGGGTGTCTGTGTGTCAGATGAGGCTGCCATTCGTCAATGCAATAGCCTCCAATTCAGGCTGTCATACTGTCTCACCTACTCCTTCCTCTCTGTGTGTGCAGCTGTGATTTGGGGCTTTGATCGATTGCCGGGGGAATGTGTGAGATGGAGGTAGCCAAGCCTGCATCTGAAAGCCTCCCTTGCCCCACATGTGCCGATGCTCTGTGTGTGAGGGATTTGCGCTAATCTTCCTCATAAAGCACTCATTTACCTGGGATATGGGTCTCTTCTGGCTCCACCGTCCTTTTATTTATCTCTCCTTGATGAAACGGCCCAGAGCCTGTCCTCTCCATAATGGAATGTAAAACAGGCAACCTGCCGTTATTGACCAAAGCAATTATCCTTCTAAATGTGTTTCATCTCTTCTCGTCTGTCACACAGAAACCATACAAATGGCACATAATAAGATTCCATCTTTTCTGAGCATTTGCCTTTATATTCATTCATGTCAGTGAATGGGAAAGCAAACAACATAATCACCCGTCTGTCCGGCTTTGTTTGGTTGAGGTCAGAAAAGAAAGACAAACGAATAAATATATATTCCCATTTCCCTTGGCTCCTCAGAAGAACAAATTTAACAACAGTCAGAAGAGCCAAGAAGTATAGGTTTCCCTTGGAAGAGGTGTGCTCAGAAACATGAAAACATTTGCAACTGTCAAGGCAATATATTTTATCAACAGTTCATTGATTGTCCGGGTGGAATTATATTTGACTCAGCTAAGACAAAAGACCTTGGCAGAGACATTGTGAAATAAGCCAGTTTTCTTGGTTCTAGCTTCTTCTTTTTTTTTCATTTCAGCTTGCTGTGTTTTATTCTTGGAGGTTTTCACTTTAGAGAAACAGAATGTCATGAGGGGATAGCAACCCAGTTGCTCAAATGAAGCGTAACATGTTTAATTTATCCAAGCTGCTGCTTCTGCAGACCCACTGACAGGTGCCAGACACAACACATAAAGTCTCACTCACTTGCAGAGCAGATCTCTATTGGAAAGACAAAGCTTGTTTTCCGTAGGCTCATTTGCTTATTCAGCCTATGAGCTAAATCCAAAAGCAGTTAATCCGATTGAAGAGATTTCTATCTCCTACGATAGGGGCAGCTGGATATGAGGAGAGGGGGAAAAAGAGAGGGGGTGCATTTTCTCATTGACAGAAAGCTTCCTACAACAGCAGTGGGAAATCAGTGTGTCCATAAATGAGGATGCCGTCTCCTACCTTTTATCTTGTCTCTGCAAATTCATGATTTGTATCAACTGTTGCCTGAAGCTTGTGAGGATCCTCTCAACCCCCTGCATATTGAGCAACAGCTTATAGGAAATCAGAAACGAGTGTCGCTGAAGGGCTTTATTAGAAAGAAGTCAATTTAGCATTCTTTTATGTGGTGTATCTGCCAAGATGGATTCACTCTACATGCTGATAAATCATTGCATCTTGAGGAAGGCTGACACCCACTTGAATGAGGCAATCAAAGTAAAAATCCTCCATAGGCAGATGATGCAAGTAAACGTATCAGTCACTAAAATGCATGCTTGACCTTAAACATTTACCCCCTGGATACACTGAATGTTCAAACAAGTGGTTGAATGGGTAATCGAACTTATTCACCAGTGGGAAAGAAATGCAATGCTGCCACCTTTGGAGTGGTTCCTTTGGTTATTGCACCTTTGGTTATTGCACACCGAGTTAGGTGTAGCCAGTGGCCAATTTGTTCTCGTCAATGGAGCCTGAATATATATATTTTTTATCCATGTGGGAATTGAGCTGATTTATAAAACAGTTTGATGTTTGAATTTTTCTTGCCAGGGCATTAGTCCAGCTTCAACCTATAGCCGCTGCAATATAATGTACCTAGACTCACCGTAATTGCTATGACAAGCTCTTTGATTGACTCCTATTAAGGCTACAGTCGTTGCCAGTCTTAAAACAGTGCAAAAGAAAGATGATAAAAACTTCATGTTAGCGCAGCAAGCTGTTAATATTATGACTTATTGAATAGCGCGGCACAGAGTGAGGCACAGTATCAGCTGGCATGCCTCTCTCCACATTAAAGTTGTAGAGTTTATTTGATGGTAAAGTCCAGTTTCATTTCAATATGCGTGGGCTTCATACGTTTTATTATATCTACAGTGGATTCAACTCTTTTATTTGAATAAGATAGTGATGAAAATTGAGAGTTTGTCTGAGTGCGGCACTCTAACACAAAGCGCTCCTTACCCTCCCATCACTTTATGCCCTTTTGTTGTTACAAGTACTCAGACCAGTCGTTCATGTGATGGAAAGTACACTCTTTTGGGAGGAAACAATATCTGTGTCTCGCCTCTGCCTCTTCACGCTCATCCCTGAACTTGCTACAAAGTCAACCACACAAAGCTCGTCTGATAGAAAATTGAGTGAGCCCGAGTGTTTTGGCACTTCTCTGGTCTGTTGTCAACTCCTTGCTTTCATTGTCTTATTGGTATGTTGTGTTTTGACTCTGTGCTTCTGTTTTTAGACCCGAGACAACTGGTCACAGAGCAGCCTTGACACACCATCAAAAGATTTGATGGCCCTGAAATGATGGCAAACATAGGAAATATACAGCACAGATGCTAAATAACATACAGTTTGTTTAAAGGTCTCTCATCTCATCCAGGATGACCAGCGCTCATAGAGTGGTGCAGACTTTCCTCCTAAGCAAAATACCAGATCCTGTGTCTGCTGGTTCCAGGTTTCGAAGGGCTAGGAGGCAGCTCTGGAAAGCGTTAAATGTGTGAGCAGGTTTAAACAATTAATGGGATGAGCCAGCCTACGTGAGTGTTTTTCTCAGCCACCATGGACTCATTAGCTTCTCTCCTTAAAAGTTAATTCAATCCCTCACACTGTTTCTCTCTACCGAGCTTGTCATTAGTTCGACCATACTCTCTGTTGCTTCATTCCTTTGCATTAACATGTTTTGTAGTTGGTCGTTTAAAGCCTTTCCCCTTCCTTATGTCTACTTCTTTCTTTTATTTCTGTATTTCCAGACATGACATCGAGCCAACTGTAGTAGCTTGATGCAGTCTGTTCATGTGCACCATATGATACATGATTCATTTTTATGCACCTAGAGACGCTTAACCCTGAAAATGTGGAAAGTGATTAATTCCGTAAGAAAAATTGTCTTTGAATTTGTAATGCTTCCTTTGGATATTAAATCAGAATCTAAAGGTGTTAGGCACATTTTAAGAAGAAATGTGAAAATTAAATGTGTAGTTCAAATTTAGGGTCAATTTTCCTAATTAAAACTGAACTTCCTCAGACCTACCTGAGAGCCTGTAATTTGTATTCCATTAGCTGCATCTGGAAAGCTGTAACATTTCCTCCAAGGTTAGCTCAACAGTGTGCAAACACTCCTGTTAGACACCCCCAAGCTTGCAGCGCTATGCCTTACTATGATGAATCTTCAAACACCTATAGTCCTGAATTCCACTGGTTTCAAACAATAGTAGTTGTCAGCAGGGGAGCAAATTGATGTATGAGGTTTTCAGTGTAGCCCTGTACAAATAGCAAGGGCATAATTTGTAACCCTTTTGCCAAGTGGGGTGAAAAAGTCTTGATCCCTAGCTGAAGAGAAGAACGAGGCATATTGCTCCATCATTTGCCACAAGTGAGCGGAGTTAAATATCTGTCGACCACCTACCTGCCTTTGAGTTGATACCCAGCAAATGTAATTGCCAAGTGTGAAGATGTGCATTTCAGGCAAGAACCTGTATTAAGAAAATTCAGTTGCATCTAATTTCATTACTTAAATGTGAAAATGACAAATCACAAATTCAGCTACAGTCAGTCATCTCACAACAAATGAATTGCGCTACATTTAGGATGTTATTAATATCTCACTATAAAACCATGAATACACTCAAACACACAAAGACGTATCATTACTCGCCCGAGGACATTCATTGTGTTTTCTATAACAATGAGATGATTGCGGCTGTGGTGCATGCTTTTTGTTGATACTTCAGAAACAACCCTTGACTCCAGAGTCCCGAGTTTGCATTGTGTCTCAGAGCTGGGTGTTTGGGGATGTTCTTTTCCTCACCTCAAAATTATTGGCTTTGAATGTTTAAAAAAGGTCATAATTCTAATATCTGATCCAGTGCATTTGGTTTGGTGAGCAGGTTGATGTTAAACAGCTTCAATTTTAAAATTGAAGATATGTTTGATATTCTCTCAAGGTTGGCTTTGCTGATCAGGACTTTGGACATTCCTGTTCTGCCTAAAAATTGCAGCTTAACAGGAGAGGAAACATCTGGGCAAATCAGGGTGGAGCTACCCAAGTGGCCAATTTGATTTTGTGGAGCTGTGAATCTGTTACTCAAACAAAACGAGCACTGCTGTTCGCATTCAAGCATTTGCAAAGTGTGTGTATTTATGCTTGTTTCTGTTAATGAGTGTGTGTGTGTGTGTGTTTTTCAGTGTGTGAGTGAGTCATACGTGAGTTTTTATAATTCTATGCAGATGTCTGATTAGGGTTTTAACACGCTCTCTTTGTCCCCTATTCTGTTTTTCTCACACACACACACACACACACACACACACACACACACACACACACTGCTCTCTGTTCAATTCTATGATCATGTCCAGTTGTGATGATTGCTAGGTCATCAATATATAATTAGAGTGTAGCTGAAAGGCGGGGATTAGTGCACAACACCTGCTCCTTGTGGATTAGAGAGCAAAACAGGAGGGCGGGACATGCAGCGAGGCTCAATTGCCCACTACATACAGTACAATGTGACTACCTCAGTGCAACATCTATATTTTTGTAAGGTTTATGCACCTAACAAGCCATTATTTTCATACAACGTAATTTATGGTAAACTCTGTCTGAAGGTCTTTGTTTATCAGATTTAAAGTGGCCTGCAAGAGCCTGTACCCTCCCGTCTACTTGCCCCTAATTAGACTACTAGTCGTGTTAATGCTATTGTTGTTCTTTAGAAGTGCAGAACATATTTTAGTGTTTGATGTGCAAATAAAGACGGCAATTACAGAATATTGTGTAGATAAACGGTCAGCATAATTGCTTCCGTTCCTGTTGTAAATCACTTTGTGCTTATCCTCATTATGCAATGAAACGGGCCTTTCACGTGTAACGCCGTACTGTATGACTCTTTGCTTAAACATACTTTGATTCTCTCGGGTTTTAAATGTCAGTGTAAAATTCTCAGTCTCTGAGATGCAAATAATCTCGAAGTCAGATTGCTTCATCTAATTTAATGTCTTTATGTGTGATCAGAGAAAATAACAACATAAGTAAACGACCTGCGCTAAATTCACCCAAACAATTTAGTTTTCTCTCATCAGTTTTTTTTTTTTTAAAGTTGATTGTGAGAAATGCTTTTTTTATGAGCGCTGGTCCTGGTGTGAGCACACAACCCTCACTGCATTATTCAGCTGGTTTTCCCCAGAATATGGTGGGATTGTCAACTTAGATTAATAGTGTCATCATAGAATATGTGTTTTTTTTATTCACATCTCTCCAAGGGAATCCCAGTGTTCTTCCACTGCAGCATCTCCCCCTATGTACGTGAAGAGACTACAAAGCAGAATGATAGTTGCTAGTTTCTCACACTGTACTGTGGCACAGACGAGTGGGGAGATCACTGCAGTACGTAAAGAGTAACTTGTTGGCCACTGTATGAGCATCGCCACAATAAAATCTGGTCCACAAATACACAAAACAGTGAAAATTGTTTACAGATTATATAATAATGAGATTCTACCTTTTTATATTGCAACTTACTTGACATTCAGAGAGTTTTTCCCCCCCGAAGCTGCAGAGCCAACACTGTATTGATGGCATCATCAGTAGAGAGATCCCGGAGCTGTTTCACTGAAACAATGATGCCAAGTTTGTGGACACCATAACGATGCTTGGGGCGACTTAAATGATGCTGGCATTTTCTGACTCATAACTGTTAACACTGCAATGAAATTAAGCTTAATCAAAACCTCCTTGAGTCTTTGGAGTCACACACAGCTCATTGTCAACTGTGATGGCCCCTCGTTGTCAAATATTGATTGTATATTCTACATTATACCACAACTTGTAGCGCTTTTGTTTCTCCAGTATATTGAAGGAAGGTAATAATTGAGTTCTCCATTGTAGGGAAACACACAGACTGTGTGCTCTTCTTATTTAACCTTAGTGAAATAGTTCTTTAAAATACAAAGAATTGGGAAATATTTGCATCACTTTAAAAAAAAAAGAAAAATGTCTGAAATCTGTTTGTATTGTTGGATTTATTTGTGTTTGTCAGCTGGTAATTTGCATTCCTCTGTTAATAAGATACGGAGCATTCACCAATTAATTTCCACCATATTGTAATGAGATCGTGGATTAGTTTAATCCTCCCATTAGGCTGAAAAGACATTAAAGTGATTGGTCATTCATATTTCATGTTTAGATCTCATTTTCAGGCAACACGAGAACGAGGAGAATACAACATGTGCTGTTCGAACAATAGAAAGGTTGCTGTGGAGATTGAGCCATCTAATCAGTTATGAATATGATGACCACACTAACAATCGTAAAATGTTCATGATAAATTGACTGCACTTATATTGTGTTATTCAACCTTTGTAGGACAAAGTGCTTTACGATTTGCCTCTGATTCACCCATTCACACACACACACAATTCGAGGTTCGTCAAGTTGTTCAAGGATTAACCCACTAACCCTGCATTTACCCAATGAACCGCTCTACCTCCTGAGCTACAGCTGCCTCAGTTTGTCAATTGTTCCTTGTCAACAAACAGCATCCAAATCTACCCCGTCTACTTGACCTTGAAGGTTAATTTGGAATGGCCGTAGGAGTTTGCTGACTGCTGAGACCTGCTGTTGAAGTGTTTTGGCTCTGGGAAGGACAGTGCCGGCCCACAACTTTGGTCTAAACTAAAATATCTCAACAACCGCTGGATGGATTTCCATCACATTTTGTACAGACATTTGTAGTCACAACAGGATGAAGCCTAAGGGGGATCCCCTGACTTTTCATCCAGCGCCACCAGAGGTTGGTTGGCCTTCTGCTTTCTTTGAAAATGGCCATGTATACATGCACACAAGAAGCCAGTTTGTTGGAAGAAATCCGGTTAAGGCAGCAAATTGGAGTTTACATACACTGCAGTAACCTGGTTAGTATAAAACCATGTTTGGTCAGTAATGAGATTTCTCCACCATGGTACTTTAACATATTTTTGAATGAATGCTGGAATACTTTAAGTGTATTAGTGATACTGGATGTGACACCTCAGCTCGAAGAGATTTTTGGGTTTTTTTTGCTCTCACACTACAGAGTCTGTAGTGTCTCTGAGACAGAGCCTGTAGTGTGAGAGCACAGGTTTTTCTTTCTTCACACAAAATGCTACTAATGGCCAAGAAATCAGATATCTAGCTGTGTGTACCAGGTTTCTCTTAATGCCTTAATTAAGGAAGCCTTGTTTCTCAGCCACATAATATTTATGAACTTATTTTACTGGTCAAAGCTGACGATAAATTTGTTACTTGTGGATGAATGCAGTTTTATTTTTAATGAGCTTTCACTGTTTGAGCCAGTCAGTCTGACTAACAGAGGCGGTGATGGGATTTGAACTGAATGTTTTCACTCACTTTAGGTTTAGCACAGAGTAGACACTGTGAAAAAGTATTGGGTGACTGCAGTCATGTTGAGAAGCAAACTCCATTCTTAGTTTTGAATGTGGTTATTGCATACTACACTGGAGCTCTTGCAAAATGTGTCACACATACCTATTTTTGTCCACATGGGACGATTCAGTATGATTCCAACAGAATCTTTTAGGTAGTGTATTCGTCTTAGAGAGTGATATCTTTCAGAAAGAATGTGTACATTTTTGGATTATAAATGTTTGAATTTCAGATGGCACAGTTTTTCCAGAAATATGGATATGCATCGTTTAACATGATCAGGAAACACTGCTTGGGTCAAATCTAGCTGTCAGAATTTGAAAAAATAAATGTCATACCTATGCCCTGTAATGGCTTGGGCTGTATTGATGAATCTGCATCACTCGCTCCCAAAGCTAGAAACAAGAGAGATGAGTTTGCCCCATCTCTGATGTCATTCCAATGTACTGTTGTATAGAGAATTGCTTAAAAATTACGGCAAAAGAGTCAGTTCCAATACACAGGATATCTTTCAAGTCGGTCTCCGATTCATTATCAGTGGAGCAGCTCCTGGCTGTAAATCAGAATGACATCACAGATAAAAAACGTGGTTCTTGAAATTTGAGCTTTGGACAGACTGCATTTATGTGAGCTTCAGATACTATCTGAGCCCCTTACAGACACTTCAGCGTCATGCACTGGTGGTTTGACGATGATGTCCCAATTTTCAGATTTTCACATAGACATATGCGGCTTCCTGCAGGATGCATACTGGTGAAGAATACATGACTCAAGGCTTGTCCAGTTTAACATTAGGGTTGCTGTGATGCATACTTTATTTTAAATCAAATCCAAATCTTAACAATACTATGTCTCCTGCTCGCCTTTACTCTTGACATAAAATCTGAATGGTTATAGACAGCCATGTGAATCTGCTAATTCGGAACAACCAGAATGTTGTTCAAAGCATTTGAGCACCGTCTTTGACTGAGCTATTAAAGACGCGCCCTGCTCTTTATGTGCTTTATATGTATTTATGTAATCGAAGACGGATCACCATAGCGGTGTAGACTGACTCAAAGCTATCTGGTATTTAAACATTGATGTGTCTTAGATCCAGTCATAGATCCAAGCTGTCTATTTTCAACAGAGCATCAACAGAGCTAGGCCACCAATACCACTTCATGTTACTCAAGGTAATGAATGCTCTTTCTATCATGGCTGCAGGTTCTATGTTTAAAGGTTTCAACCTGTTCAAAGGGCTGTGAGGGAGTAGATGAAGGTCTTGGACTGGCTGGCATACTCATTGTAAGCAACCCTGAATAATGCCACGTGTAAAACCTATGATGATCCACTGACATCTACATTATATTCTGTGATGTCGGTGACCTGATCAAGGACAATGCATTACATCATACAAAGTCATAAAATGTGACCGTCATGTGCAAGAAGAAAAGGAAGTAATTTTATGTTGCAACATTACATTTTTGGCAGCAGAGTTTACCTACATGGATTGTTCCACCCAGCAAAACTCCCAATACCTAGTGCTAGCTCAAGGCTTAGATGTGGGAGTTCTTCTGCTGATACAACTCTTTTAATACTAGTAAAAATGTGTGCATGAATCACACCCCGCTCCATACAATCCAGTACCTGTATTGTACTGTACTGTATGTGTAGCAGACCAATGCAACAATGATTGTCATTATGGGGACAAGGACATGGCTGTGGGTGCTGTTGCAGAAAATGGCATATGATAGATTTTATCACCCTAATAAGCCTACATGTACAACGTAGGTTGAAATATTTACCTTGGTTGTGACTAAATATGAAATGAGGATATTTCTATATACTGAACAGCAGCTTTCCCTGAATCCAGTGGACTACTTGTAAGAGAAATAACTGTCTGTTCTTCAGCAGACAAAGCAAGAACAGCCTTGCTCTCTATTTTAGAGATAGTGCTGATGGCTTAATGTACTGTCCAGCACCATCAATTAAGTCTGTGTGTCACACAATCAGCTGCAACAAAGCAGCCACGTTTCTCTCTCGGAAAGCCTCAGGCATCACTTGATTCTTATGTAAATAGCATATCACCATCCTTACATGAGTGTTACTTTTAACATTTACATCATAGCATGGATTTACAATGATCAAAAGACAATATAGATCATTTAACATATAGGCTTCTGATGGTTTTAAGCATATGTGACATCTACTGTACTGTGTACTTACTCATATGACTGCATAGGGGCTGCCTAGTGTAGTCCAGCCTACAAAACCAACCACATCACATTGTTATGAATTTATGCAAGTTGCAGTGTCAAAACTCATACATTGGACCAATTTTCTTCTTTGACTTACAATCAAAAGGAATAGTATTATTACATCAAGAGAAATGAAACCATCCTGACCCACGTGGATGAGACTTTGAATTAAATAATGATGTGTCACATTTGTTTGCGCATTAGCTTAATTTGGTTACAGTGCAGCATCTGTTACCACACAGTAAAGTTGAGGCTGATTCCAACATCCTCATTTCTGTCAAGAGATTCAGATAATAATATTATTATTTATAATAATATTTAATAATATTTTTTTATTTGTTTGCAAATGTGTGAAATGTTTTATCTGTCTTCAACTTTGAGCAGTTGATGTAGGCAGCCATTCTTAAAACAAACTGTGAGTTATAACAAACACACCTGTGCCTACAGCGTATAGTAGAAAATTTCAAATCGATCTTCTGTCATCTTCATTTATGGCAAGTGTTGCCAACAAACTTTTGGAGACTGAAAATACTTGTTTCACTAAAACTAACCTGCCTTAACAACAAGTTCAATTTATCACCACAGAGAACTGGACGCACAAATCTGTGTGGGAACAGGTAGCCATACTCATAATTGGCAACCAGCCCAAGAGGTTCCTTTTTCCATGAAAAAGGGAGTGTGTTCATCATTTGCAAACCAACCTGGATCCTGCAGAGGCGTTAGGTGCTTCTTTGGAAACTGCATACAAATCATACTTAAGATTGTGCAACGTTATGAGAGGGTGTAGGCGAACAATAAAGTTCCCGGTGCTGGATGTTGTTGAAGAAACTAGTGTGCTTTTGTGTGTGTATGTTTATGTGTGTACCTTTCTTATCACTTATTTTGGATTGGATAAGTATCTGTCATCCTGGTTTGATTACTGTCTTTATTCCAGCTTGTGTGAATTACGCTTCAGAATTGTCCAGATTGTACAAAAGGTTACAGCTCGGAAACTTACAGAGACTAGAAAGTCTTTTTTTCTCCCTACCATGGCCTTCTTGCACTTTCTGTCGATAAAAGTTGGAGCTGATTGTCAAGTTCCTCTCCAATCTTACAATGCCCTGAATTGTGTGGCTGCATCATATCTATGTCATGTCATTCAGGTGAATACACTGAGCTCGACTCTGCACTGACTTGATGCAGGTCATCTGGTTATCCTCAGAATAAATTGAAGTTTTGTTGGTGGTAGAGTGTCTGCCAACACTGCTTCCTACCTTTGGAACAAGGAGTGAGTCGGATCTTATCAATTTGTTAAAATCAAGGTTAAAAACGCAATATATGTGGTGGAATATACCAAACGTCTTTACTAGATATACTGCAGTGTGTGTTCTGTGTATTCATGCTTGCATATGTGCTCACAGAAGGCTATATTTTGATTTTTGTACAATTTGTATATGTAATTTTTGAATAACCATTTAAAGCCATGCTAGTGATGTGGCTCTGTGGATGGCAGTGTTAGTCTGTCTGATGTGTCGATGCATCACTTTGGTTCAGACTGAAATATCTCAACAACTATGGAATTGATTGTCAAGAAATTATATGTAGACATTCATGGAGCACAGGTGATGTATCCTAATGACTTTGGTGACCCCATGACTGTTCCTCTAGCGCCACCATGAGGTTGATATTTGTTGTTTTGAGTGTTAGATGGATTGCCATGAAATTTGGTATACATGTTCATGTCCCCCTCAGGATTAATTGTAATCACTTTGGTGGTCCCCTGACTACCTACGAAACTGTTGACATGCCTAGCCTCAGCTATCCATTTGTGTTTAGTGCTAATTAGAAAATGTTTGCATGCTAGCGCACTAAACTAAGATGTTGAGCATGTAAACATTACTTAACATTGCTTAAATTCAGCATGTTAGCAGTGTCACTGTGAGCATGTTGTGAGCATGCTGACATTGCTCTAAACGTGGTCTTGTTGTATAGTGAGTACCATGTCTGTTCAGTACATGCATGTGCATATTCTTTTCTTGTGCAACATTTTCCATTATAAGTATATGGGGTTTTCTATCTTTCAGAAGTGAAATGTTTTAAGACCTCTCTTTATGGTAATGCCCCCTAAATGTATTAAAATGTATACAATGCTCAGAGGTGTGGTATTGACGAGAGTGTGTGGTTCAAGACTGAGAACAGGGAGGGAGCAGCAGCGATTTGAGGGCAGATTTGACAGCACTGTGTTATTGTACCATAGTGATTTTTATACATCAATTTGCAGTCAGGAAACAATGTTTGTATTTGGGCTATTTTGGGCAATCCACGGAGGCAAATTAACTGCCTGCCAAAGTGATGGGAAAAAATTGATAGCTTCACCCAGGCTGAAATTAACCCAATTTTGAAGGATGGCAGGGTGTTAATTTTATGCTGTGCATTGACAAAATTACGCTCAGGGCCTCATACAAGCTCAGCATGCGCATACGTATATGACTAACACCTCACCCAGTATGAAAGGTAAAAGGCCCTTTATGTTTCTCCAGAGGAAGAGATTACTGCAACACTGTTTCTCAGAACACTTCTCTGGATCCCACAGCTGCGGCTTTTTTCCTTTGTCTCTTTGACTCCAGTTTACTTTGGCACAAATGCATAAACAGACAGATGTTTTTCATGTTAAATTATATCAAAAGTAATTGGAGGCTATTAAGCATTTGGAGTGCTAAGATGGCAGTGATATTACATCCGTCCTCATTTGGTGGTGGCTGTAATACACATATTTTAATTTTGGCAATGTTTGCTGCACAGTGGGTCCCTTGACAGCTGGTGCACATGTTTGCACTGTATGTGTTTATAAGAGTCTGTGCCTGAGTGAGATGACGAGTCAGTATGTGGGCGCAGCAATCACACACGACAGGTGAAAAGCAAACTTAAATAATATCTCGGAAAATAAGTTGTGTTTTAGCAAACTTTTGGAGAAAGTTAAACACTTCTGTGAGGGGGTTTTTCTGAGACAAATACCCTCTAGTTCTGTAATTTGACAGCATTTTAAGTGTACTCTCACATTTATACTTTCCATAATTGCTTCTTGATTACCACTCACTGTGAGAATAGAGACACATTCAGTTTTAAAATATCTCAGGTGTAGATCATCCTTCTCTCCCTCCTCTTAGTCATGTCAGGCACCATTTCAGACAACAACGAGGCCCCACAGTCATGACTGCACCGGACTTTGATGGAGAAAGGTGTAGGCCACTGGAATTTTTTCACCAGCGTCATTGTATACATTCATTTTATGTTTATTCGGGAATGCGCCCCAGATGTTGTACTTTTTGTCTGTGGAGGGGGAAGGATACACATCTAAAGACACTTCACACATATTAAAAAGGCGGTGGACAAACAGAAGATACACACACTATTTTGACAACCCTAATTGCTTCATTGATTTTCCTTATACATATCTTTTCTTCAATAATTTTTTATTCTAGTATGTGAACACTAATGAACACAGAAATGTATTATCATACTCAGTGTGACAATTCTGCACACAGGACAGCTAACATGAACAGTCCTGCGCATGCGCTCGCCTTGAAGTGTTGTTTGAGCAAATGCCTGTAAAAATGGTTAAAAAAAAAAGTCTTGGACTCTAACATTGTTCATTATCAGGAAGCTGGGCCATCATCTCCAAAGTTATCTCATTCCAGAGTCTAGGCACCTGAATTGCAAGGGCTGATCTCATTTGGTCTTTAGACTTCCAAGACAGGAACTTCACAGGATCTCAGCCAGCAAGCTGGCACATATGGAGGCCCCTCTGTGCTTTAAAAGTAATCAGTAAGATCTTAAAATCACTTCTAAAATTAATAAGTAACCAGTGAAGTGATGCCAGGATAAGAGTTATATGCTCTCATTTTAGTGCCAGAAAGAAACTTTTACCATTTCCACAGGAATGGGAATTACAATAATCCAGACGGGACATTACAAAGACATGAATAACAGTCTGTAGGTTTGTTTTGCAGAGGAATCTTAATCTTTTGAATTTACCCGAGTTAAAGGATGCAAGATTAGACAACTTAGTTTATTCATACTGTTTGTTCAACAAGATCTCTCCTGTGCTGAGTAACAAAGTGGGATAGAGGGCTGCAGAGGTTAGAAATCAGGGCGTTGTTTATCTTGGCCAGTTATGAGGATCTCAAGATTTTTGGCTGGACCGCAGAGGGCCAGCCCTACAAGCGCAAAAGTCTGTCACTGAGTGAGTGAGTGAGTGAGTGATGAAGTTACACGATTGGTCAGCGGAGTGTTGGAGTTTCCTCATTGGCCATTGCTCTTTCAAAATGAATAGGCGGGAATGTTAGTTACATAGCTACGTACAGGCGCCGCCCTCTAAAGCTATCGCTAGTATTATGGGTGGATAGTGCCAATTTAAGGATGACAAGGAGAAGGAGCAGTCTGTATACCTCAGCGGCGTATCAGAAATTCTCATAAACAGAGGTACCAAGTCTCACGCTTTGACCGTGAGGCTTACGCATATCAACCAGTTCACACACTCACACGCCACATCTCGTATTTCTCACGCTGAGAATCCCAAAATAAGTAAATATATATTTCCTCTTGTGACGTATTATCTAGCAAGTTTGTGAGGGAGGTGAGTCTCTCCAGGTGTGAGAGAGAAATACCTGCACGGTGCCGCAACCACAGAAAAGTACATGCTATTAATGGGAGTTAAGTAACTTAAGTCAGCCATAAAGTGTCTGGATGAGCTCAGGCTGCAGCATCATAGTTACTGGAAGGCCGTGTGTTGTGTTCGCTGCTACAGAAGAGAAATGTAGCTTAACCATGTCATGATATGCTACCTCAGTACACTTTAAAAACAGATATTACTCGGACCACGACAGAAAATTGCAGATGAAGATTTGATATCCAGGAATTCACATTATAGACATGACCACTGACTATGCCTGTAACAATTTGGCCACAATAGAGCGAATTGACCATACACGGCCCAGCCATATAGGTTTTGACCTGGTCTTGTTTGGCATTGAGCAGCAACAGTAATGGCTGTTCTAGAGACAGCTGTGGCCACTGCACATTTGTGCATGGTCACTGCCCAAGTAAATCTGTGTCATCCACATAAAGGTGGAAATAGATATTATGAGTGTGAATTAGATGTTGAAGAGGCAGTGTGAAAATATGGAATAAAAGTAGAAGTGTCCCCGCAGAGACGTATGTAGTCAGTCAGGCGTACGATTTAAGTTTTGCCAGAGAGTCAAGACTTCAACAGCAAAGCGTTGTGTTGGTAATGGCCACCTGGTTCTTGGTAAGCATGCTAAGCAATATTGCAGCTGTATGAATCGTTGCACAAAAATGTAGAAAAACTGCAAAAGGATTTCTCACCTTGGTCATAAGAAAGATAACAAAAGAAGGTCATTAATTTATTGCCTTCAGGAGGGCAGTTTCAGTACTGCGATAAAGCTTTAAAAACCAAATATAGGGGTTTCATTCATAAAAGCCAGCAATTGATCTGCAACAATTTCCTCCAGAAGTTTTACCCACAAAAAGATCTTTGGGATTGGTACAAAACTGTTAAAGTCACAGGGAACTTTTTCAACAAAGGTTCGAATGGTGCCTTAATAGAAGAAAAAAGGGAACTGTTGGTGAAGAGAGAACCATTAAACACCTTTCATACTTAATGAGTTATAACTGCAATTGGTGTTAATTTATATCCTTCAGCTTTCAGAAGAGAGCTATCTGTACATACTAATTTCAGCTATTTTCTCACAAAATTAATTTTAGCCCCCATCCTTCAGCAACATACCACCATTTTTATATGCATGCTTATTATCTACTCTCATTTGAAGGAGGGAAAAAATTATTTGGTTTCTTAGAGGATGATGTCGAACAATAAAACAAAAAAAGGAAAATCAATTGACTGATTCTGGCCTTTGGCAACAATAATTGTCTTGTTGCCATTTTAATTTTTATTTGTGAGTTAACTGCTTGGTTTTATTCTCCCACATCCACTTATTTCTTTTGGTTTGCTTCCTTGTGGCACCCTGAAGTATTATAAATTAAGATCATGGATTAAGCCCAAAGCATATTTCAAACAGTACTACATGTTAATACCAATAAACCTTAATGCAACTAACTTTTTTTTTTCATACTGAATCTGGAGCCTCATCAGAAACGGGCTTCCACACTTATCTGGTGCCATCATCTACAGATGCCAGCATTATTGATATTTGGGATAAAAGTAAGCCCTCTGTGTTGTCTCTGTGGGGTTAGTCCACTGTGAAGCCCAGATCAGAGGAGCCTCTGACCGGAGATGACCCTGACTGAGTCACAGGCTGCTAAAGAGAGAGTAATTTTATTTATTTAGAAATGAAGTACATATACTGCATGGTGGAACTCTGGGTAGGGCTTATTTGTACAGGTCTGACAGACTCTGGCATCCTCTTGACTGATGAGGACAACAACTTTGCTGTGTGACTGAGATTGAGAGAGGAAGTGCCCAGAACAGTGGGAGTACTGGCTGTCACAGCAGAAAAGCTGAAGTTCAATTAACTTGAGAAAGAAAGGAGGCTCTCTGTGCCCTCCCTTGTAATATTATCAGTGGTGTAATTTATGACCCGAGAGTTTCAAAAAGATGTAGCTCACCACTCAAGTTACTGAGGCAGATATATTTATGAAAAGCTGTGTTTTAGATTAATGAACGAGCAACAGGGGGGTCTTTTGACTTTTAAATTAAATTCTTAGAAGATCCATTTTTCAGATGGAGTTTAGCCCAAGTGAGACAGATAATTATGGGTCCTTGTGATTACAACACACAAATGCATCAAACCCTGACTGCAGCAAACAGGGAGCACAGTCATTAATAGCATGAAAATGCAGGAGTGGGTATTATAATTATAAGGCAAAAGCGTCCATCACACCTCCATCTGTGCACCTTCTTGATTATCTGAGAGTCGGAGTGACTCTGCAAAATGGATAAACCTGCTTTATGAAAGGATAAAATACAAGATGTTATGGGCAGTAATTAAAAAGCCCATTAAGATACCACCACCACCCTCTTAGGTTTTACAGCTGGTAGACTGGCGAGGCATGTCAAGTGCTTTTAGTCTCTACAGTATTTCAACATCTGTATATGGTTTAATTTACTAGCTTAAAACTAAACTCACTTTTTGGAGAAAACATAGTGCACTTTGAAGAATCACCAGCTCACTTTAGGCATATTATTAATTGCATGTGAAACAGGTGATACAGAGAAGAGAGTCAGTAATTCAAAACAAAAACCACTGAACATTTAAGAACTCAGTATAACCCATGTCAAGAGTTAATTTGCAAAAACAGATCTCTCTGTTTCTATTAATTTTCATAAATCATGTTTTTTCATTGTGCACTCAAGGGAATATTAATCAAACTAGTATTGGTTTATTCATTATACGAGTGACGTTTATCTGTTTTTCTAAATGAACTCTTCATGTGTTTTTATGTTGGCAGCAATGATTTTGCTCATGTGCTTGAACAATAACTCTCACATGGTTCAGCCTGCGGTGGTGCTGTAGCCTCTAATGGCTCTATCTACTTCTCTTCCTCTCATAAACGTATTGCCATGAAATGGCAAATGCCTTCTAATATTTTCATGCAGAATTTGGGTTGGATTTTTGGTTGTTTATTGCTGTGGCTGAATCTCTGACTCTTATAACGGTTTTCTGATACACATCGGTTAATTTATACCCTACAAGCTAAGATGTGGTAGGAAGTAATCAGATAGATAGAATAAGAAAGATTAGACCAGATTGATGGACAAACTGCAACCTGTATTTGCTATATTCATCATCCATTAGCGATATCTTAATCAACAGTGTAATCAAGTGTTTTTTGTAAGATATTTGTAGTATGCATGCAAATTTCTAATTACTTTCACTGAACGTTTTCCAGAAAGGTGTTCTTTTAAGTTCATATGGATTTTAATTCCTTTTTGCACCACTGATCTCAATTAAAACACCTCACTGCTGCTCCTCCTGGATTTTTTTTTTCTTGTTGTAGTGAACCACCAGTTATTTCATAAATCCACTAATTTGGCCAGTTAGGAGTCAAGCAGTCCTCAGATTTAACAAGCTTTGGGAGGGTTGTCCCAGAAGGCTGCTGTGGCAAAGTTTAATCAGTCACTGATTAAAAGCTGTGGAATATAAACCAGAAACTGTTGGTGCCCTCAAGGATGTTGATTATCAATTTTAGAGATTTGCCCACATAAGATGTGCAATAGTCTACGGAGATCTGAGGCACAATTTCCAAAGTCTTGTAAGGCTATTGTTGAGTGGTCAGTGTAGGAGTAGATTTTAAAAAATCATGTTAGTTTTTCTCCTGAAAGTTTTACCAAAAGAGTATAAAAGATAAAAAAGCATATTACACAGAAAAAAAACCCTTTGACTGCTACTGTCTTAGATATTATAAAGCCTTCCTTTTCATTTCAGCTGATTTTTTGAAGTAATATGACCTTCATCATCCAGTGCCTTTGCTTTTTAGTATTATTTTTCAACAAGAAAACAGTTTGTCAATAGGTAACACAAGTCTTTTGAAAAAACACTTAAAGTTTAATTTCCTTTCTACCACCAACCTGATTTATTAACAAACGGTTAGAATGAAACGGCGGTGGTGGGTGTCCTTCTATAAGAGGGCCATTTATTAAATGGAGACTTCTCTGCCTTCACAGGTACAGTTTTGGTGGAAAACATGCAAATAAATGGCCGAGCCCAAGACCCAGGCAGAACCATCTCACTGATGTTGCTGGACAACTATGACTACTGGGTGATACTGGAACCAGCACGACAGAGGCTGTACCTCAACAGCACTGGACGCGTTCTGGACCGAGACGTGAGTACAGGACTGAGGATGGTGATCTGTAGTGAGAAATCCGGGAAAAATAAAGTCACACTTGTGTCCTGGTATTTTTAAAGTGTGAGCTCATTTGCAGATTAGAGAACAGTATTTAAGCAGTGGAACACAGGAAGGAATAGAGTGAACAGATTTCACACAAGCTAGTTCTGTCCTGTGATCAGTGCCCTCGTGGTCATGATCAACAGGCAGCATCCGTTTCACACAGGCAGCATCTGTTTATACGCTAATCATAGCTGACTCAGTTTCTTCAGATTAATTTTTATCAGGACAGTTTAAACTCAGTAATTGGTCATCATTATTATAATTTCTGAGTCCAGAGTCCAGTCCAGAGGTCATCCAGGAATAGACTATATATTTATATATATATATATATATATATATATACAGTACACCAGTTTTCTTTTAGCTTCATTCAATTTGATTTGTGTCTCAGTGCACTTAAAAATAATATCATTATGAAATAATTCTGCTAATAGGATATCGTGTTTTCAATTGTGGTGAAGTCATTTTGACTCTTTTCATTGAACATTTTGAAAATTCAGCCAAATCAATAGTAAAAGGTATGTCAGAAATTGATGGTACTCTGCAAACTGTACTATTGCAGATGTCAAATCATTAGTGAACTAGAATTATTAAGTATTATGTTGACATTTACATTAGTTTCCTGGTTTTGATCATATTCGGGGTATGGCGTTTACATGGAATATGGGAAATCTGGTTATTCATATCCCTGTATACGTGATCATGTCATTATCCAGGTTCCTGATTACATGTCTTGATTCCGCAACATCTTAGCCACTCATTTCTACCCCTGATTAGTTTCTGCAACAGCTGAGAATGAACACATTTTGGTTTCTGGCCATATGAACTTGCAACAATTCAATGTATGATCTGAACTGTTTTACTAAAGACAGATTTCCCCTTTATTTCAGCTTGTTGGTCATCAATACATCATCATCTACCATCATATTTTATTTATCATATTATATTTTACTGACTAACTACTAAATAACTTGAGTTGGTGAAGCACCTACATACATTTCCTTGAGATAACTATGACCTGGATGAATGAGAATATTCACAGGCTCACCTACATACATGGCAGAGAATTATCAGAAACCTGGATAATGTGTTTACATGCCACAGAATCCTGGTTTCTATCAGAGTACTCCAGCTAGCATATCCAGGTTTCTCAAAACCTGGACCTGGATAAGGGTTTATGCAGGTCTCTGAATCCAGGATATGGTGTTTACATGCGCAACGCATCACGGCGATACACAACCGGGATGCTCGTGCGCATGTGAACACACTCACTGTTCCTTCTGTCACTTTGCACCCTTTTTGCCATTCTTTGTCATCTTTCTTGCTCATAAACAGGGAACAGATCAGGAAGGTGATAAATCAAACTTGACGTGTGAGATAGCCTAAATTAGCATTTTGCAAATTTGACTGATAGTAGCAATCATGTCAAAATGATCAATGCAATAAGGTAATTAACCTTGATTACTTACTAGCGTTTAATCTTACAGTAACAATTTAATCTCTACCACTACCCTGTTGCTCCTTCATTTTAATAACAACTTTTAATTCATGAGGTTCAGTGTTGTTTAGCTACAAATAGAAACACTACTAAATATTATGTAGCAACAGAGTTGGTGGTCATTTGTTTCAGTGTAGCATGATAATTTGCCCATGCTGCTAAATATAGCAAGTGAATTAATAAGAACAGACACTGTGTCTGTATGTAATATGTTCAGCTCAGTTCTCCAGGGTAGCCAGTAAACCTGCAGTGAATACAGATCAGTCTAAATGGCACAATATAGGATGTGAGATGTGAGGTGCACGGGGGTTAGCCCTGGGTGTTAAGTGTTTTGACTGCTGTGGGAAAGAAACTGTTTTTGAAATGTGTGGTTAGATTATATGGACAAAGGGGAGGGAGCTGGGCGTAAAGCTACTAATGGGAATACCTCAGAAATACAGCCAATTAACAGGAGAAATGGCAGTGGAGGAGCACATGGGAGTCAAACCCTTGCAAGTGAGAAGGAGAGAGGGGGAGGGAGACGCTAGCCCGGCTGCATTACAATATAGGGCAAGATCATCCTTGTTTCTAAATTCCGATGATGTCTGACAAGACAAGACGAGCTGCCGCTGTCCAATATACATTTGAACAGAACATGGCACAAGGATCACAGCACTCCGTTTGATCAGACATTTTAATCATTTATTACATGTAATATTTAAAATGCAAAACTAGGCTGCACAGTCTGGCTCAAAATGAAATACAATACAATGTGGTCAACATAATTAACAAGAGGATTGGAAGCAATTTTTTTTTTCCATCCAGACTAAAGAAGATTCAGACTGGCTAAATTCAATGTCAGGGTACTGTTCACCAAAAACAAGTTAATTTAAGTAAATTGGTTCTGATGGCAACTCCAGGGGGTTCTGGTAATCAGATATTTTTGCCAAAACCTCTCTCCCCTCTTAGTCTTTGCCTTGACCATCATTTGAGTGTGTTGTTTGTTAGCTGTGCTGGTTAAGTAGCTTATTTACTGGAAGTAGTTGAAACCAGTGAAGGTCAGTTGAGGTCCTGTTTTTTCATCTCTGAGGAAGTGCACATATTATTCTTCACACAATGCGAGATATTGATTGGGCGAAGAATAAGTGTTTTGCAGTTGTCTATTATGACCCCATTCAATTGTAGGACTGCATGTTGGAGAAACAGGGAATTACAACACATCACTGCGATACTCCAAATTACATGTCTTTCTTTTCTCTCTCTCAGCCCCCCAACTACATCACCACCATTGTGGTTCAGGTCCAGTGCACCAATGAGCTGGTCGGCACTGTCATTTTGCACGAGGTACGGATTGTTGTGAGGGACAGGAATGACAACACCCCTCGCTTTCAGCAGCCACGCTACTATGTAGCTGTAAACGAGGTAAGAGAGCAACTCCTATTGTTGGTTCTGCCGGATTGTAAGTCGAGACACTATGTGCTGCATTGTAATGTTTTCGGTAGCATCTTTCAAATTACTCTGATGGTGCAAGTTTCAGAGTAAGTTTCACCACCTGTCCTGGTGAAAATTGATACAACCTATTGGTTTCACAGTGGCATGCATTGCTGTCCATCACATAATCTTTTTGATACTACCAGTGGGATCGCCAAAGTCTGAAATTTTCAAATCCCACACATAGCTGCTTTGCATCTGAGCCCACTGGTTCAAATTGACTGTCAAAATGGTCCCAAAGAGTCAATTTAAGTCGTTGACTCAATGTTATTGAGGAACTTGACTCCCAGACAGCCTGCAGCCATTAATTAGTAGTTAGCTTTGGTATTTAACATTATATATGTATAACAGAAACTTAAATATCTTTGTCCTTTACAAGATTTCTGTACAGTCTTTTTTTTCCCCCACACTGTGGCTGACAGCAACAGCAGTTTTAGTGCACCAACAGCCAAAGTATTTGTTCTTTTTCCTCAACTTTGCACATTTGACACATATGTATTTATGCAAACTGGCAGGTCAGGAGAGCATCCAGGACTTCTTCTTCCAAAACAAACCTGCATCACCTGCGATTATTCAAGACAATCCATCTGTACAGTCTTCTGACTGTGTTTTGAGATTAAGAGATAATTCCCCGCTGAGTTCTAGACAACCACGACTTTCGTCTCTGTTGTTCACACCTTGTGTACATCGCGTGTTCGAAGTTCCTGTCACAGTGTGTTATCATAGCCGTAGCTGCCCCAACAGTATAGTGAGTCATTCTACATTGCTGTCAACTTCTCCCCTGAACAAGCTCTCCTGCCCACTGCCTGGTCCTGTGGACTTTGCCGAGGGCTCTGGGGAACAGCAGTGGTTCTCATACTTACTTTTTGTTATTCTGTCAGCAGTGTGCATAAGCCTTCAGACTTCTGCTGACTGCAACACTTCTCCTTTTTGATTTTTTTTTCTTTTTGTATACTAATGGGGTGGAGTGGCAACAGTAATAGCTATGAGCATGGGCTCTCTGCTGTAAGTAGATGTTGTATTCACAGGGGGCTGTTTGAGCTGTTCACTTTTCTTTTTCCCACTCCCGTATTTTTCTCTAGCTCACACCAGTTGGAACGACCATTTTCACTGGCTTCTCAGGAAATAATGGCGCTACGGACATTGACGATGGGCCCAATGGACATATCGAATACAGCATCCTTTACAACCCCAATGACCCGGTATATGGACAAGTCACGCCATGATAAACACCCTCTACACCATTGTAAATTTCTTCAACAATCAGGACTTATTGCTCACACCCACCTTTCTTTCTGTCTTATCATATCGACTCTCTCTCTCTTTCAGGCATCTAACAGAACAGTGAGTGTCGCAAACACCCTTTCAGGACACATTATTCTGGCGGAGAGGCTAAACTATGAGGAGAGAACTCGCTACCTGGTTTTGGTTCAAGCCAATGTAAGTGAGCTTATATGCACAAGCACAGTACTTTTTGCAAGTGTTAAAACCCATAATTGCTCAATATCAACATTTTATAAATAGTCCCTGGTTGGTACATTTTGTTTGAGGTTGTCTACCTCATCTACCTCATCGACCTTGAGTGTAAAGAACTCTTATTGCCACTAAACTGATATGTCAAGATAGGCTTTGTATCCAATAGCAATTCAGTTATATTCACAAATTTTCATTTGCAGTGTGGAATTTGAACACTCAAGGACCTTTTTTACCGTGGTTTAGAAGAGTAACCGTATTTCCACAATATTTTGGATCTTCCAGTTATTTTAGGGGGCAGACATTTTGAACTCAAAGTCAATAGTTTGCTGCTTCAATGAGTTCAAGTCCTTCTACTGCATAATATCTACTCCTGAGTGCAGTTTTAAAGTCTGGTATATATCCTTTTTTCTAAAATGCATTTTGCATCATTTAGCAAACCATCCTGTTCATTTTCAGTTTTACCAATCATAAGAAAGATACTTAATAAGTAATTAGATTTCTCAATTTGGCAGTCAGTGTTAGGACATCACACAAACAAGTTGTTTAACTCACATTTAACTAATACTAATTCAGAGTGCTCACAGTCAGCAATATTGGGCTGAGAGGATTGAACCCTCCAGGGTTTCATTACTACAGTACTTACTTTTTTTTCATTAAAAGTGATTGAGGCTGTCTTTGAGACGCTCTGAGATAACTGTTTGTAGTCTGTATACACCAGAGTAGCTTTGCATATCAGAGTTGTTTTAATTATGGGTTTTACTTGAGGGCGGGCATTTTCCTTCACACTCTCACAGGGCAACATGACTGAGGAAAATATTGTAAAACAAGTAATCCTAATGATGCCAGTGTGAATTATAATGAAGGCATTTTTATGCTCTTTCTCTGGTCCTTACCCTTAGCCATTAGGCAGCAAATGTATGTTGACCAAGGGCCACCGCAAAGCCAATGCCAAGAATTTGACTTCAATTAGAGAAACACCCAGGCTGGGATCTAAGAGTTGCCCATTCCTGTTACTGGGCAGTACAGGATGTTTCAAAGCCTTATTGAAAGCTCAGAGTCTCAATATACAGAACCTCTTTACAAAAAAACAAGCAACAGTTATCATGATTCATATCATTACAATCACTTCCCAATTACTGATTACATAAGCACTAACCCTAACAAGCAGTGGTCAAATATCACACTCTGTACTAGACAGTGGAAGAGGTAAAATATTGCAGGGCAGATAATCATTTAGCAGTCAACCCATCTCCTATTCTCTCCATTTCCTGCATGAGGGAACAAAAGACTCAACCCTTTAGCCCGGTAAGAGGTCCTCCAGGGAGATTTCATTTTCTCTTGCAAGAGGACGTCAGAGTAAAGAAAGAAAGAAGACATGGTATTTACTAGAACTCTGTGCTGCTTGTGTCAAGAGTTCAATTACACTGACAACACGAATCTTTGAAGTGCTGTGCTGCTCACTTCTCCTGGGCACCACTCTGGGAAGCAACAGTACCACAAGGGGGAATCTTTAAGGATAACTGCTGTAAAGCTATCTTTTATTGCCAAAAATTATTTTCTTAAGAAGAAAAGGTTTAGTAGAATGTGGAGGAGTAGTGCTGTTCCATCTGGTTTGAAGTGGTCTGATGTTGGACATATTGTTTGCGTCATAACATCTCTTCCATTCAAATTCATGGGCAAGTGGGAGCCTCTTTACCTGTATATTAGTTGACAAGTTCTCTGCCAAGGATATGAATTTATTATGTAGCAAAACATAAAGCAAATTATGCAGCTAACTGTGTATTTTTCTATCTTGATGATATACTTTAAACAAGTTTTCTTTATTGCATTAAGTGCTATTTTGCAGTGATTATGTTCTGTTCTTATAAAAGCACATTCAAAATATACTTAACTGACCTAGTGTTGATGCAGTGTATTAAAAAATGTTATTAGGTTATTTTATTTACTGCAAAAAATGTATATGATATAAGAATGTTCTACTTAAGGCATAAAAAAATATGTACCAGTACCATTTCCTGCATCCAAACAAATTAATAATGGAATAAAAACAGAATTAATGCATGACCATAAGCTTCCATCATGGTCGCCACTGTAATATATGCTGAAGAACAGCTGCAGAGATCTGTCATGGTTTTAACATGTTTACTGATTTTAGCTCCAGCAGTGAGTAGCCCCAGTGCACAAAGCAACAAATCGGGTGGGAGTTTGAAGGTTGAAATTGAAAGCATTTGTTCATCATGTAGGACCGCGCTCCATACCCACCAAACAGACGAACGGCTACCACGACTCTGACTGTGGACGTTCTGGACGGAGACGACCTGGGCCCCATGTTCCTGCCTTGTGTTTTGGTGAACAACACCCGCGACTGCAATCCCCTAACCTACCGTGTTGCTATTCCTGAATTCACTGAACCGGTAAGAACCAGGCAGACAGGCAAGTGTGAACACACTGCTGCTCCACAAGGTCATTTTAACAGAATTCCTTGTGTTAATAGTATGTGCATATTTGTATTTTCATGCACGCAGGTTGTGTTTTTATCTGTCACCCTGTGTGTGCGTGTGCAATGTGCCACATAATTCAGATCTGTGATACATTTGTGCTGCATGGTTGAATTCCTCGAACTATGCCGCACCCTTTAAATAGCCTAATTGTCCGCTTACACTTTGTTTTTGCCTGCACACCTGGAGGCAGAGTGAGCTTTGCTGCTTTGTCTCAGCGTGGTAATTCCAGGGGCATTTTCTGGTCTGTTGGACCAGCAATTAGAGCTGAAGGCTGTTGACCTGGGATGACAGCTAAACACCACTGGAATTCATAGAAGCAAGAAAAATGGAGTGGGAGATGGTGTGGCAGCTGAGATAAAGAGGCTGAGGTGGAGAAAACAACTGGTGCGCCATTAGAAATTATGTGTATATCTATAAACAGTTCATCTATGTCTTAAGAAATCTGTATCTACTGTGTATTTCATCAGAATGAGCTGAACTGAAGTGAACTGAACTGAATTATCACATTGCACTAGACTAGACTGGACTGGACTAGTTAACAAAATAATCTCACCTCAAGGTCCATTTACAGTTCTGGAGCTTTCAATCGTGTCACATGGTCTTTATCAGCATCTGTCCAGTTGCCATGGAACTGCAGATGTGTAAACTTTCCATGATTCAGAGCACCTCTAGGACTTCTCATTCATGTTGACTTAAAAGTTGAGCTTGACAGTTTATTCTTGATCTTGGAAACAGCAGTTGACAAAACAATCTCAACTCAAGGTCTTGTGTCCCACTTCTGGAGGTTTCAGCCGTATAACACAGTCCCCATCAGCAGCCTAGACTAGGCTAGGATTGAACCGTATTGATTTGAATTGGATTGGAGTAGTCTGGATTGGATTTGATTGGATTTACTGGACTGGACTGGATTGGGGTTGGCATTGCGGCAACCTCAGAACAGATAGGTTTGAATCTCAGCCCGGCTCCTTTCTGTCTGGAGTTTGCATGTTTTCCCTGTCATCATGAAAGACACAGTACAAGAGGTGCGAATTAATTAAACTCTATATTCCCTTGCCACTATAATTATTTTCACACTTTCTCTCACTTTTATACAGTATATGTGGTTAAAAGTATGAAAGCAGTATGTGTGAAAAAGTGACTGTAATGTCAGAGCGTTTCAGTTTTTCTAATAAGTGGAATTAATTTACAAATAAATGCCAAGTTCTTTTATTGTTGTCATTGTTTTTGATTGTAGGTTGGCCAACCAACTTATAGTTTCATTAGCGCTACCAACTCAAGCGTGATGACATTATGGCATACACTTGGCTGAGAATACTGCTCTGAAGCAGCATTGGGAAAAGACTGCTTCAAGTGAGGGTTAAGTGTACTTGGTTGACACGTTTCAAACATGGGAGTTGAACTGAATTGAATCAAACTGAATTGAGACAAAGGGAGAGATTGAATCACGCCTGCAGTAATGACACAATGGGAGCTATATAGATTGGTCGAGAAAATGAAAAGTTATAGATCGAGGCCTACAGAGAGAGATAGGGAGTGAAAATGTACACGGTCTGTACGTGCGTGTGTGTGTGTGTGTACTGCATGTGCATGTGTATCTGTAGCTGTGGTCGAGTGAGTCACAGTTGCTTGTCCAGACTTCCATTCAGAGTTTGCCCATGTAATGTATAATTTATGATAAAAGGTTTGCAGACTGCTAAGTATGCAGGACCTGGGAGCACCGGCTACACAAACCAAAGCTTTTTCATTAGTGTGAGAAAATGTTGGCCTTTCTCCCCGTCGTCCTGCTTTTCCCTCTCGAAACACTACATGGTTTCATCCTCCCAAAGCCTCACGCCAATAAGCTCTGATGTTACAGTGATGTTACATTTACCTTTACTGTAAGCATATGGTTATGTTACTCTCAATAGGCTGTCTCCTCTATACATCAGTCTTTTTCATAACATTTATCTTCTATTCTCCTTAAACAGTGTACAATTTATTTTCAATGTTTTTAAGAATGTCCTACATTAGCTTTGCAATTTTCAGTCAGTTTTTTGCTGGTCTGTGATTTTTCTCCATTCTGCAGTGTAACCATTATGCTAAAATATCTGTCCATGGGGAGATTTGTCTTCTCGTAATTGATGAGTGTATTGTAATTAATCACAATGGCTAGACAGGCATTATTAAGTTGATCTGTATTTATTTTTTGCCCTGGGGGGATATAATGTGGGCTCTGGAGTCCCCTGGATAATGACTGCTGGAGGAGGGTATTATAGCTAATCATCATTGTGCAGAGCTAGGGGGATTTGATTTAGCGCACCTCCAGACATTGTAAAAGCGAGTGGGCTGGATAGGGAGGGGTGTAAGGATTACTCCAGAGCTGTGGGATATAAATATACCCCCTCAGGGAGGGATTCTTCCTGCCAGAGAGCTGTTAGCCATGTGCCTGTCTACGCTAAGGAAGTTTAGCACAGGCTTCTTAGCATACTCACACATACTGTATCAGCCATATGGAGGCATTTTGCATGAGGAGAGGTATTCATAAATGTGATGCGCTAAACATATTCCCACTTAGCCATATGTTGGTGCCAAAGTGTGGAGGTAGAGCTGGGTAATTAGTGCTGATGGTGTCTGAGTATGCATGAGCAGGAAAAGTAGCCTACAGCACCACAAACAGATTATCCTTGATGTGAAACTCTATCAGGCAGATAGAAGAAGATCTAGCACTGGCTTATTAATTAGATGCCCTAATAATTGGCCAGTGTGCTATGGATAATGACTGATAAGGCACTGGCCTACATCAGGAATTTGGTTCTTGAATTGGATGTCAGAAACATTCTTTTTTATTTTTTAAAGTCCTGATATTCAGTTTTGGCAGCCTTTTTAAATAAACCACAATGTGTAAGACACTCTGGCCTCTCCTTTCCTGAAACTGAGGTTAAGTGTAACTACTAGCGCAAGTGTGGGGCGAGCACACATGGTTGCAGCGTTCTAATTTTCGCAGCTTCAACGACCAGAGGTGCAAGTACAATCTTAGTACACCACAGCACAATGTGGAGAACAGACCGAGGCACAAACATTATTTAGAGGAATACAGTATCAGCAGGTGGAGCTGGGGCGAGCTTCAAGAATGCCCAATCACTGCAGCTCCTCTCATCCCCTTTAAAAGCAGAAAACAGTTCAATGGGCCAGGAGAGTCAAGGGCAACTTCTCTAATAGAGAATGCTGTTTTTATCTGAAGGAGCAGAGCTGCAAGTAATACACAACACATCACATAAGATTATACAGCAGCCAAAATATTAATATATAGCACAAAAAATGTGTTCTCCAGGGCAGATGATATCCTTTAGGACAATATTTGTGCAACTATAGGCTACAATTACACAGTCAACAGAAAATAGATGGATTTGCATCTGATTGTTTTGCTGTGTTGGTGACTGACTCCCCCACCCATTGTTGCAGAGCAAACTGAACCCACTGAATGTGACCCCTGCAATCCGGGCCGTGGACATGGACAGAAACATACAACCCCCATCAGACAGACCTGGCATTCTTTACTACATCTTGGTTGGTAGGTTCATCACATATCTTCATTGATTTTACACATTTAATGTTCTTTGGCTCGGTCGGTATGCCATGACTTGACTTCTGAATGTTCATTCTGGTGTTCTTGATGGTATCTTAAAGTGGGCTGAATCCAAATCTGCGAGTGTTCTTATTCTTTATTGCAGGTCATCCAGCCACATATTCGGAGTATTTCTCCCTGAACAGAACCACTGCAGAGCTGCGTGTTCTGCAGCCTATCAGCAGGGACTTGTATCAAAGGTTCACGCTCATCATCAAGGTAAACAATAACATTCAATTTGACTTATTCACTCCTTTATTGTTGCATTATGATATTGAGCTATTTTAGTCATTATATCTTGCTTTTGGGTCTCAGTTATGCGTTCTGAAATGCATCTGTCTGTCGCTCTCTCGCACTTGTGCGTGTGCTCTTCCTTTTTTCTCTTGCTTCACCTTGATATTTTATATTATTGAAAGAGATCCCCGTACAATAGCTTATCAAGAACCCGGTAAAAATGATATTAGCCGAACAAAGAAGATATTTTTGTTTCATATAAAGCTATTGCCTCTACTGCATCTGTTCAGCGTTGTGAACTGCCTTTAATACGAAAAATTATGTCCAGAGACACAACTCGAATGCCCAAAACCAATGACTACATAATTATCACATAAAATATAATTAATTGTTAATATTGTGTCAAATATGAATAAATTAAGACATTTCTATCCATTTTCACGTCAGTTTCACACAATGTGAGCGAGACCAGTTCAGCAAAAATAACACCACACTCACGCGTCCAGTGGATTTTGACATAATAGTGGACTGCCTGCTGTGAGATGTACTTGGGAATTATTGTGGTTAATTTATTATACGTACTTTTCATGCATACACAGGAATCACAGAAAGTTTAGTCATGGATTAGTCGTGGAAATCCATTGGCCAAAATGTATATGAACCCTGCACTTACTGATCAGCCCAAGGTAAAATATAGATTCTCCTGCTGCCTCCTAATTTTATTACTTGAATTAAACATCTCAACTCGACTCATATTTTTCATGTGCTTGTGTCACATCAAGTTGAACTCATATCTGAATAACTTAAGCATGCACCCTTACCTGCTCCACCTAGATAACCCCAGTCCTGAAGGCCAGTAACCTTATCTTTAGCTGCTTTGGAGATGGGAGTGAAAAAGATGTTATGATTTATGGACTTAGCAGCAGGATAGGCTGCTGCGTTCTCATGAATCCTAATTTGGAGCAGAGTCAGGGATTGCCTCGGTGCTGCTGGTGCAGAGCAGCAGTGCAGATGAACTTTCCATCCACCCATCACTAACCTCTAGACACCTCTGAGCACTGTGTAACCTGCTGTTTACTGGGATAGCTGGGGAGCAAAGAGATGAGAGGAAGAGCTGATTTCCACAAGAGGGAGGGGGCGAGGGGAGATTGATCATTTAAGAGGCATTTTGCATGTCTTCTGGAGGATTGTGCATAGCTAGAGGAAGGGAGACAGTTCAAACGGGGAGCACGAAAAGACCATGATAGATAGAGAGATGTGTGTGGAGGATGGTAGGAGCGTTATCTACCTGAGTCATAGAGAGGGGGAGGAACCATTGCTCAAGGACTCAGAGGGGCAGGAGAGTGAGAATTAGACTTTGGTATCTTGAGAGTGCTCTGATGCAGCACAGTATGTGGTGTACATAGCTAATGCCTTAGGAGGTAAAAAGCTAATGGTGGAATGAGCTGCAGCATCTCAAGTGTATTTTAGAAAACACATCTGTTGTTTCTCAAAAGTCGTGATTGATCCTGATGGAGCCATATTCACTGAGATGACCAGGATGAAATGAAGACAAGTAGCAAAGGCTTAGATAGAAAAAAAGAGGCAGAGAGATACAGTATGACACTTTAAGGATGATGGAGTCAGGATGGGAGAATCAAGACTGAGTGATAAACAGTGACTTTTGGTAGCAGTGAATCTCCTGCAGGCCCGTGTGTTGTAGCAGTGGAGCACAGGTCATTTAGCACTGCCTCCCAGAAATAGGGACACCGCTAAAGAGCTAAATCACCAGGGAACACTGTAATCCTACGCCCCGTCTTTTCTCTCTCAGACTCAAATGTGTGTGTGAATGTCGAGAAAAAGGGAGAACATCCAGGCACACACACTTTGTCTGTCAATGACAGCACTTTTCCCTCAGGTGTTTGTGTGAGCAGATTGGATCTGTGGGTCAGCGCAGTGTGGGTGTTCTTTATTATCACTCAGATAAGGGAAAAAGGTAGAAGATGTTCGGGAAAGATAGTCTGGCATAACATTGTGATGGCAATAAAATCAGGTGTGAACCTCAACTGGAGTGAAACTCAACTGGATGTGTCCAATCTCTAAAAGTGTACAATCGAAGGGCACAGACACACAAGACGATAAACAAGAAATTATAAAGTTTTTTGGCCCCTGCACTTTGCCATTTAACTATATTCTTCTGTTACAATCGGCTCTCTGCAACACAAGGCCAGTGAAATCGAGCTAATGTGCAGAATTAGTTCCAGGTCATGGCTTAAACTGATGTCGCCTCACTCCCCCTCTCCATCTGTATTTTCAAAGCCTTACTGTTTCTGAAGCATCCCAGCGTGGGAGCCAGTAGTGACATAGTGCTTAGGAGGGGAAAGATTGCAGTGACAGCCTGACCAGACCACAGTCATTCGGTTTGGTGTTACTGGGCTGCTGCCAGGCGCAACTCGGGTTTAAGTACAGCTTCTTTAGGTTTTTGCACAGTTTTAATAGCTGAGACAACACACATTTTGATTTGTGGTGATGCACTCTGTTGCTTAAGCAGTCATGTCACCCACCAACTGTGCTGGAAAATGAAGGGGAAGGGATGTGTACGTTCTGGTGATTGTGCGATACAGTTAGGTGCATTTTCCACTGTACGTGACACAAATACGAACGGATTATGGATGCAGGTGAGTCAACATTTCACTCATTCATTTTTGAGAGAGTGTACAGCTCTGGGTATTTATGTGTAAGCCGTGTTGTCACATTTATTATGTCCAGTTACGCTGCATGTTCTAATATTTTGTAATATTTTAAGAAAGTCTACTGATTTTGTGTTGTAGGAATGGGATTTTTGAAGAATATTACTGTTTTTCTGACTACTACATTGTTGTCTTAAGCAGACTTGCAAGGTGACATTTAAATTATCTGTGCTCTATGGCCGGATGCTGCATGGAAAGCTGGAAACAAGTGCTAGTACACTCATTTACTAGTTAAGTGGTTAATTTTGGCACTGCCTTTGCCAGTAATATTTCCATTGAGCCTCCTTCTATCATTGGTCACCCATTTGACGGAGTAGCGAGAGCCACTAATTGCTGTCTCTCCCCTACAAATGATGGTATTTGCGTTAAGTGCCCTGGTAATTACTGAGGCCTAATCCTAAGTGGACCCCTGATTAAATTTAGTCAATATAGCTTTTTGTAATTGAAATGACACTTGGAGAAATTACGCCTTTCTGTCCCTGTGTCTGCATAGGAGTTGGGACAGCATAACTCTTGAGTGTGTTACTCTCATCATCCAACTCATTATTAGTGCTTCTTGATAAATTTCCAGCAGACTGGTTTCAGTTTTTTATAGTAAATGTAGACTTCTTTAAAGGCTTGTTGATATTTGACACTTTGACTTTGTCTCTCTCTTGTTTTTTTTTTTCTTGTTTTTGTTTTTTTTCAGGCTGAGCAGGACAACGGTCACCCCCTCCCAGCCTATGCGGACCTCATTATCGAAATCCTGGATGAGAACAACCAGGCGCCATATTTCCAGTTTGCCACCTATCAGGGCTACGTGAGTGAGTCCTCCCCAGTGGGTACGACTATCTCAGCCAGCGCCAACCTCACTGCCCCCCTGGGAATCATCGCTCTGGATAATGACATTGAGGAGGTAGAGAAAAAGCGCCTTTATCAGCCTATGCTCACTGTTGCCTACACTTTACACATGCATGTGTGCATACAAACACAAAGCGCTTGTAGTGCATTGATTAAATATTGATTAAAGGTCCACATTTATTCATGCGTTTGTGTTGTGTACTCACAGAAAGTAACACGTTCGTGAGTCATTTTCCTGCTGTATTTTTTCCCCTTGTTGTAGCTGGCTCCTGGTGATACACCTGTAGGTAAAGGGGCTGCTTTGAGAAGCAATGACACACACATACACACACACACACAGTGTAATGTGGGGATGTCCCGATCAAGTTTTTTCCTCCTAATCTCCGTTGTGGGTCCTTTTAATATTGAGTATCTTATGATACTGAGATTAATCCAATATTTATGTTTTCCTGCATAATACAGCTGCACTGAGCACACTTAATGGCTTAAAGTAGGCCTACATTTATATCAGTAAAACCAATTCAACTAAGGGATTTGACTGCTTAACAGCTCTGCATTAAACCTGCATCACAGCTTTAATTGGTTTCTTACAATATTTTGTATAACAGAATGCTTTGTATAATTTCTTTAGAAACAAGAGTGTCATTGTGGAGCTGCAGAGGCAGGGAAGTTTGGACAGGATTTAGACAACTTGTCTTCATCTCTAGTTTGAACAAAATGCTGGAGGTTAAACGCTTTTTATTTTGCTTGTTTGGTGTGCCTGAAAAGTACTCGTTTTGCTCACTGCGGCACAATGTCGGTGGGATATCATTAATTGAAACTGATGTTTATTTGCACACTATGCTACACGTTAGAAAGCCGTTCCAGTGTTTTGTACATACTGAAATGGGGCAGATTTGACAGATGCCATACCTGCAGCGCAATAACGTAGAATAAACAAAAGCCCAGAAGTGGATAGGTTTTATATAGCTAATACTGATCCATTGAAAAAGCCTTAATCAGCTTGATCCCAGCACTGCAAATTGACTCGGGACATCCCTACTGTTAATTCATGCATCATTTTGCGAAAAGTAAAAACAAACTGACAGCACTCATCACTGCTGGAGACATCCCCAACATACTATTATCAACTTTGTAACTCTGTTTTGGAGGAACAAAAACATTTTTGTGAGCTTTCCAGTGTGTTCACAACAGCAGAAATTATATGTTTTCTGTTAGTTCAAAATTTCATAAATGGTGAATAAAGTACTAAGGTCTCCGGTAATGACGGGTGTGTGTAGATTAATGTAGCTGATGCACTGACTTTTGTATCCTAATGGGAGAGTACGATTGCAGTGTTTTGCTGTGCTGTTCTCTCTTTCTTTATATCCAGATGGATGTTTTTGCTGTGTTTCTGCAGTTGCTTAAGTCAAAACTTTTGCAATTACTCTCTTTGATTTCCAACTTTACTCTTTCAAAGGAATTTATTTTATGAATTGATTGTTGTGTGTGTAGTAGTTGATGAAGGGGGCGTTTTGGCACATTTGTTTGACACAATTAGCAAACGGTATGATTGTGTGGGTGCATGTTTGTGTGTGTTCACACAATTAGCAAACGGTGTGATTGTGTGGGTGCATGTTTGTGTGTGTTCACCTGCCACAGTGGAGAAGGCTTTAAATTCCATACCTGAACTGCATTGACAGATCTATATTTAAATGGTTGAAAACACACTGTCACAAATACAGCCAAAACAAATGACTACTACCTTTAGTTCATCTTTCAAAATATCGCTTTACTCAGTCTTTGCAGAAGATTAACAAATCAAAGTGAAGTGGAAACAGAGATAACAAAATCAATAAGCCACCCAGTCCTAATGTTTACCAAACTCTCTTAAGAGGACTCATTGATGGACGTGAATCGAAGCCGACTTGCAGCAATGGACCACAATGGACTCCAGGTTTATTTGTATACACAGTCTAACCACAGCAGTGATGACACATCTTTGGTAAATGGCTCTTTTTAAAAAATGTTTGCAGGCTTATTTAGCCTCTGGACACCCTAAATAAAAGCTGTTAAACCCATATTTTGTAAAGACTGCTTAATGTGGTGGATATTTTTCCCTAAAAAGGAACAGGGCCAATAATGGGTGCACGTTGTTTTAGCAGAAGTCATTTCCTTTCTTCTTTTCTTTATTGATACAATCATGTCAAAAAGACATTGGTTTCTGGTTCCCTCCTCAGCTCCTTCTCCACTGTTTTCTGAAGACAGATGAGAGACCTGCCAGCAGATTACTTTCTCAACTCTTTGGCAGATCAAAACGTACTGTTTGATAGGTTTTCTCAGCCCCACAGCTGAGACCTTGGAAGAACTGATGAAACACTCATGTCGCCATGGTAACGTGTTTCTTTTTGTATATCTTTCTGTTGGAAGACGAAAGACCCCATGGTGAAGATTACCCTGGATGACTACACCGCGATCTTCGGCTTGACCCCAACTGGGATAATCCGCTACCTGAGGCTACTCAAACCTGTGGACCGGGAGAAGCAGATGGTCTACACTTTCACGGTAGGCCGCGGACTCAACGTAGCTATCTGCAAGACAGCACTAAAGTCCTGTGACCTACATCTCCCATTCTGTGTATATTAATAGAAGTCACAGGTTAGCTCTATACCAAGAGGCACTTGTAGATACAAAGCTGACCTGACACTTTTACAGCAATGTGACCTTTATCAGTGGTCAAATAGCAGTGAAAGCAGTAAAACATTCTGTTCACTTGAATTTACAAATTTCCATCCAAAGGTGAACCAAAGGCACATCAGACCTCTATAGTTTTGTATATTCCGGTGGAAAAAAAACAAAACAATGTTATGTGTTATCTCAAATTTCTGAGCAACATTAAAAACTGATATTACAACTATTTGTCAGTGAGTCTTGAAAATGAGCCAACCATATTAATTTTCGTCTTAACATTCTGATTGTTTGATTTCAATGTTATTGGAGATATTGGCTAGATGTCTAGCGTTAGCCTGTTTCTAATTACTCACATGCTCACCAGTTTTTAGTGTCCGCCAGAAACCTCTGTTCTGTTGTTGTATAGCGTTTCTCTATGTGTTTGCGTCTTCTGTATTTGCAGCAGATTTCTTTATGTCGCTTGTGTATTGTCAAATTGATGAATGTGGTTCTTAATTTGCTTGTTTTATCTATTTGCTTGTGTTTTCTCTATTTGCTTGTGGTTGTTAAGTTGCAGTGCCTTGCTCTCTCTCAGCCACCATGGAGTTCAGTTACATGCCTCACTTATAAAATTGACAGTAAAAAAAATACTTGGTTACAAATCATTCAAACACTCAAACAAACAATCACACTCACTCAAGAAATTGTGCAAAGCTTTCAAAATGGGCAATCAAGACAAAATTGTGATTGTGATATTATACAATTAATTGTTCTGCCTTAGAATTGCCAAAGACACTACAAAATAATAACCTACTGTATATTTTATCAATTTCAATGGAAAAGTTGGACATTTTTGGAAATACGCTTATTTGCTTTCTTGCCAAGAGTTAGATGAAAAGATCAATACCACTCTCATATCTGTCAGTGATTATGAAGCTACAGCCAGCAGCAAGTTGCTTAGCATAAAGACAGGAAAGAGGGGTAACAGCTCTCTAATAAATATGTTATATCTATTTAGTTTAATCTGTACAAAAAAAGACATGAGAGTGTTATCAATCTTCTCACCCACTCTCGGCAAAAAGGCAAATAAACGTTTTACCTGAATGTCGAACTATTTCTTTAAAGAGCGTATAAAGAGTACATTGTGTGGATGTCTCTGATATTTGAACATAAGAGATGGTTCAGCCTCACTAAACTCCACAGCTAACTTCATGTTCCATTAAGATTCTGAAGTGCGTTACTCATAATCTTCCAATGTTTTATTAATCTTCTTATCATATGGTGTTTTTAGCGGGTTTATTGAAGTTTCTGTTTTACTGCTGTTTCATTGACGTCAGCAGCCTGGTTTACTGAAGTAACTTTTTTCGACGCTGCTCAGAGGGATGGCAGCATCTTGGGGAAGTACAGTAGCTCCTTCCATCCAGGGGGATTCTTCTGGATTAGAGAGCACCAACAGTGAGCTCTGTGGGAATGGCTCCCTGGAGAGTGCAGGAGTTCTGAACAGGGATGCACTGTAGATTCTGATGTTATGCTGGGTTTGGTTGGGTTGGTAGAGGTGCTTTGGACACCAGAATCAGGAATTTATGAAGGTATGATGTGTTTATTGTGTGTGTAGAGAGTGCATGCACAGGTTTATTTATCTATTTACTGCTTTCTATTCATGTCCAGTATATATATCTCTGTGGTTTGGGGTATGAAGATCTTAAATGGTGGTTTTATATTTTGGATAAATGCTAGAAAAGAAAAAGCTTTTAAGCTCAGGATCCATTCTGTAGTAAAAGCTGACAATGTGGCTCCGCTTTGCAGTGGTGACTGTTCAATAAAGTGCATTTTTAGATTTCCGTGGCCCCCTCAGCTCTTTCGAATGTTTTCTGCATTCAACATCAGATATAAAGGAGAAATTCCCTTCCAGCATCATCAGCAGCATTGTCCTCTCTATCTCTCTGAAACATCCTCCACTCAACTGTTTCCATCCAGAATAAAAGATGATGCTTATTGCCTGGTGAATATTTTAGTGGTTGTTGATAAGCATGTTTCCCAGAGACCTGCTGTAGATTTAATGCTAGATAGCTTCTGAGATAGATGTATTTATAACGACCTAACCCTTCTACACACACTTTTGGCGCGAAAACTTGCATACTGATCTTTACATTTGGTTAAGTATCACTCCTTTGCTGGTAGTTATGGATAATTTCATCTTGCATGAGATGTCCATCTCAGCTAGAAATGTGCCAGTATACCGTTTTTATCAAGTACCATGGTGAAACATTCTAATGGTAACGACACCACAACTTCTAGTACCGTCATTAACTGCAATTACTGCAGTTTTCAGAGGGCACCATGAAAAAAGCACAGCGCTCCTGACTTCACTAGCAGTTTAATTTTGTTTAGCCACAAGGGAACACGTTTTTAATGGTCAAACAGACAGACAGAGTGACCACAGCAGGACCAGCGAACCAGGCTCTAGCTATTGTGGCCATGACGTGCTATGCTGACATGGCTATATGTTAGTAGTAATGCAGAGATAAAAAAATGATTTTAACTGTTAACACCCAGCAGTTTGACACTTACTACAAAGTCTTTGCACTCCAAAAAGTCTTACTGACAGGTGTGCCGGGCTATAAACTGAAAACATGAATGGGTGCACAGACGCTGCGCTGCATATAAAGTAATTTCCAGTCAACTGTCTTAAACTTTTAACAACCAACCAGCTTTGGTTTATGGTATTTTACGTGATTTGATGTTAGTTGTTTAGCAGAGTGCAACAAAGCTGCCATATACAGTTCACTGTTCATTGAACAAAATCCAAGGCAGCCACGGTGTGAAGTGATGTTTCTATATTTTAGCACTAATAGTAGTATTTCAGGAAAGTTTGCTGATTATCGTGGTCTTTTTTTGCCACAATAATCATAGCGTGAAAATGTGATACCGGCACATACCTGGTCTATACTTGGATCAGATTTTGATCCACCTCTCACACTAGACCAATCATATTTTTATACAGTACATTCTTATACAGTATACAGTACACTTCTGATGGAACCAATATGCTGCAGCTGTCTACACAGGCTTGTGTTAACGGCTTGTTTTTCATTCACACTTTACCGTGTAACTGTGACCTGACCTGAGTTTTACGCACGTAACATCAGTGATTGGGTATTTGGCTCCCAAAACACGGGTCGACCTACGCAGCAGTGCTGTGCCTGAATGCATCCTGTGTAGACACTGATGCACTGTCTGAAGCATTAATAGAAAATGTGACCTATGACATCTGCACTGACATTCCTTACCTGCCATTGTGTCCAAATCTTACATATAGTACAACTCGTTCAATACATGAGTTTAACTGATCTGCAAGACGAGAAATGGCATCTTGGAGAAATAATCTTAATTGTCTATATTATCAGAGATTACAAGCGGATGCAACGCTTGCTGTTGCTAAAAGCTTGTTAACATGTTGTTTACTAGATAGTGGCAGAGAGGCTTTGAAAGTTATGATTTTGCTTTTCTGAAGAGGATGTCGTTTCAGAGATTGTTATTAAGAGAAAGCTTGTCTGCATAAAACACTAGCATCAAATCAATTTTATAATTATTCTGCGTTTCCTGGACTGGGAGGACAGAGAGCAGACAGATCCAATTTAGATAAATATCAGCCTTCAAAGATTATTATATTTATGTTTTGTTTCAGTTCTTACTGTTTGTGTGTGTGTGTGTGTGTGTGTGTNNAGAGAGAGAGAGGAAGAGAGGGATGAGGAGGCAGGCATGACATTGTTTACATCTGTCTTATGCAAGTATGGAGTGTCTATACATACAGTTGTGATGACTCAGTAAATCCAAATCTGTTTTCCCCCCTTGGCTCCCAAAAATTGTCTGGCGTCTCTCCTGGGGCTGGCTGGAGAACAGAAACGCTGTTTGACGGGAGAGAAAATAGCTGCTGTCGTATATGTTATCATGTGTTTCTGTACAGCACCTACGCTATGAATGTTTAGCTGCTACTAAAGGCACCCTCCTGATGTACAGTGTACAGTATAACCAGCAAGACGTGTCATTTCCATTTCAGCGCTGAGTGCAAAGATTTGGGGCAAAAGCAATTTCCCCCACAGAAGCATGTACTTCTTGCTGCTGCCACAGTTGTTGTTTGGATCTCCTCTCTCCTACACTTCATTTGTTGTTCTTCTCAGTCCATTTTCTTTCTCCCTTGCCAAGTACTGGAGATCTGAGCTGCCAGGGACAAATAAACATGCAGTTTTTCTCAGTTTGCAAACTGTCCTTTAGGGAAGCTTCATACAAGCTCTCTCTTCTCATCCCTTTAAAGGCTTTTCTTATGCTAAGGGAATGAAAAATGAACATATGCAAAGGCAAACTGGAAGTGACTTTATTGTTGTGGTAGGAACATGGTTAAGTTTGACATGTTGTCTTAAAACAAAACAATCCTGAAAGCATGCGCTTGACTAAAAGAAATAAATGCTCTGGGATTTATTTCAGCAAATTGGCTTTGCTTACTTGCCTTCAGTTTCTAAAGCTACAATACATATTTCTCTTCCTTCTGTTTACAGATGGTGGCATCAGATGGCGTCCAGCAGAGCAGCCCAGTAACTGTCAACATCCTGGTCATTGATGCCAATGACAATACACCCACGTTTGCCGAAGTCTCCTACAGCGTTGAAGTCTTCACAGACATGCAGCCCGGGGAGACGGTACTTCAGGTAATCAATCCAATCGTTCTCTCGCCTTTCTCCCTCTCTTTTGGTCTCTGGCACTCTGCTTTACGCCTCCGTCTTTGTCTCCGTCACACAGAATCTCTCTCACACACGCTCTTTAATGCTCAAAGTAAATAACCACAACAATCCGGTGCATTGGGTTGACAGGCAAACCCCTGGAACAGTTTCCTTCGTCTCATCTACAGTCATGACAGACAAGTCAGAGAGAATGTTTCTCCCCGTCCTCAGTGCACAGGCCCGGGAAACCTTTTACTCAGTAGACCAGCTGCTAGCACGACTGAAGTTAATTCATTGTGGTATGCATCAATGATGACCATTTATCAGTCTTTCCCCTTGGATTTCAAGGATTTTTAAAACAGGATTTTATATGTTGTGATTACTTTTATGGATTAGGAACATTGTTTACTTGATTTCATTAGTGCACTGGCTTTAAAGGTCATGATTTTCTTTTCTTTTTTACGCGTGCACACACACACACGCCAATATCAGCTAAAGCAAGCACACGTGTGCACGTAAAGGACATGCGCAGGCACTTACACATGCACACACAGTCTTCAAAATGTAAATCACAACCCCATTTTGCTATATCTATTAATGTGGGGAGTTCCATCATTTCATTGTCTCTTATTTGGTAGTCGGAGCATGATCTTTTCATCTTTCAGTTGATCTGTCCTCTTAGCACAGCCACTCCAAAAAAATGTCAGACGCTGAAAAGGTCAAGTTTAATCTGTCTTAAAAACCAGCCGTTTCGCCCTCCCTGAAATGAGGCCAGGGGTCACAGAGTGTCTGGTATGACCGCTTAACCGATTTTTATAAGCCGTTTATGAGAGCCGCGGGCCTCCTGAGGATGCTGCTGCTTATTTGATGCTACAGCTTTTACTCCAACGTCAGGAGCATGAAAAAGGAGGTTCTGGGTTGCTTGGATTAAAGTTTCAAGGCCTTAAGGATATGAAGCCAACTACACCATGAGGGCTTCATAATTACAAATAGCGGGATGCCCTAAATAATGGGTGAAAATGGTGGCTGCTTAATTCATTTGATAACAGAGTATGCAAGAAATTATATATTTATAGATTAAGCTTTTTTTTCATCAGACAGCTGTCTTTCCACAACTTTGTATTAATTTCATATGGAAGGTAGCATCAATTCTATCCAATGCAAACTTTATTGATCATTAAGGTCACCAAACTTCAATAGGAGTGAGGAGATTGCGGCCAGCAGAAAAAGTTGTTCAGATTGCACTGTCAGTAGCTTGTATACTTTCAACTAAATGACAACTGTCTGTTCCTATCTACACATGAAACAAAGGAGATGATAATAGAGCACCAAAATGGATTCTACTGCGGGTTGGCAACTTGACTAAAGTTAGTCACAACCCCCTACTGAGACATATTTACTGCTTGACTGGTTCACTAAGCATGTTTCTGGCAGCTGTGCAGAACTCCCTCTGTAAAACTACAGAGTACAGATCAAAATATAAACCTATTATTTGTATAATGGTCATTTTTCCCTCCCTCTGTTCTCCCAGTTAACAGCAGCAGATGCCGATGAGGGACTGAATGGTCTGGTGACCTATGAGATACTGGCTGGTGCCCAGGGACATTTCATCATTAGTAATCGCACTGGACGCATCACTGTGGCGCCTGGTGTCACTTTAACTGTGGGACGATCTTACGCACTGACTGTTAAGGCTTCTGACAATGCACCAGAGATCCAGAGAAGGTACAGTAGCCTCACACCTATGCTAGCGCTCCTCTTATGTGTGATTTCATTGCATGTTAAAAGGATTTCTGCATCTGTGGGATTAAACTTTTATTATTTTAATGTGATTTAATGTGATGTGCAGTTCATTACTTTTTTATAAAGAGCAGATTTGTTTCAGAACTTATGCATACGCAGTCAGTTTAATTTTTGTGTCTCCTCAGGGTTGCAGAGGAGCTACCAGCATGCGTTGTTTTACAAGTCTTATTTAATTCAATATGTGCTCATAGTGATTCACAAGTGAGCTTCTGAATGACAGAGAAAGTCTTCTCTGGGCTGAATTATGGAGAAATAACATTTCTGACAAGCTGTTGTGAGTCAAAAAACAGATGGTCTTGTTCTGTCTAACACTATAGAGATTTTTTGAGATATTTCATACTTTGTCTCCTCTTTGTCTTGTGATTAAAAAGCAAAGAATTCATCCTGTGCAAGGGCAAAGTATCTCAGCTCAAAGTATTAGACATTGTAGTTGGGTGTGGAATAGGTGGCCTCTTTGATTTCACCAAGTAAAACAAAGACTGGCAAAGACACATTTCAACAGCTCAGGATTAAAACAAGCAGCAGCAGGCTACAGGTTGACACAATGCCACACTGTACTACTCAGAATGGTTATTGTACTGCACATGTCAGATCATCTTCAGCTCCATTCGTAAATGCACCTTTTATAGCAGTTCAACAAAAGATGTCTCACACAATGAATGAATAAATAATCAGTGCAGTCAGTTCCATTTTCATGTGTGCTGCTGTGAACAACTGAGAACAAGCAGGCTGATTTTAAGCAAATGAAATTCATGAATGAAAGGCTTGCAGTGTGTTTGACACTTAAGCAATTTGGGATACCATTGTGAATCAGATAAAGAACACGCTTAAAAGAAATGCGACCAATACCTGTTGAGTTTTTTTCTTTTTTGTAATCAAAACTCCACACAAGCTTTGATGTGGAACCATGTATAATGAATATTTTTCACTGTGCTATGGGCAAGGTACTTCAGTTTGACTCAACAGGTTGTCAAGGAGAAACTGATGCTGTCAGTGGGCTGATGTGCGCTTTTCTACCTGCCAGGAGCTCCATCACCACGGTGTACATTGAGGTTTTGCCGCCCAACAACCAGAGCCCCCCACGCTTCCCTCTCCTCACCTACAGCCTGGAAGTCAGCGAGGCCATGAGGATAGGAGCTATTCTGCTCAATCTACAGGTGAGCCACTAACCCACAAACACACAAGGCACATGAAAATAATATGTGGCATTCAGTATCATGCTGCAGTTTTTAGTACATCGTTGAGGTATATTTATGTAGTTATGTAGTTTTAGGCAACAAAATCAACATTTCTTCACTCTCCAGCATGCAGCTCACCTTCACTCTAGTCCAGCATCCTTGATGCTCAACTGTCATGTCTCATAGCCCTCAGCTTTCATGGTGCTGTATGATCTTTAAGATCCTGTTTTTCTTTTCCTTCCCCCAGGCCACAGACAGAGAAAACGATCCAATCACATACCGTATTGTGAGTGGGGATTCCCAAAAGGTCTTCAACCTCTCTGAAACGTAAGTCCAGATATTTTTCAAGTACAGACGGGCTCTATACGTTATTCCCACCAAGGCCTACTTAAGATGGAAGGATGGTTGTGTGTGTATACAGTATGTGTGTATGTATATATATATATATATATGTATATATATATATATATATATATAT
>NTHP01000113.1:872904-896633 GCA_003416845.1 Oplegnathus fasciatus | reverse complement strand
TTGCTTGGTGTTATTAAGTCTGACAAGTCGCCAAGAAGGCAGATGGATGTTGAGTAGAAGTATAAAGTAGCAGAAAATGGAAATACTCAAGTAAAGTACAAGTACCTCAAAACTGTACTTATGTATAGTACTTGAGCAAATGTACTTGGTTACTTTCCACCACTGCCTGCGCGCACACACATAAACATCTCGACACCTGGTTTTTGTTATTATGTGGAGCATAATAACAAAAAGCTTGTTTTTTTTTGTTGCCAAATTGTTTTGGAGCAGTGAGAGCAGCTTATTGTTTAATAAATAATTGAACTGAACACTTTTTGCCTGCCTGTCTGTTTGAGATTTATTGATCACTGAGATAGCACTGACTTGAAATGAAGTTGGTTCAGTGTAACAAAAAAAAAAGAAGCTTCGATGTAGTTAAGCTACTTTTGCCATGTTGCAGCAGCTTAGCTTGCTACATTTCTCTGGGGGGCAGCTTCAGTGTAGTGAAGCTTCATTTAATGCAGAGTAACTGGTAGTTTAGCTCACTACACTTTCTGAGTAGCTTTCCCAACACTGTATATATGTACAGTATATATACATGGATGAAAAGGCTAATTATTGATCGACAGCATGCTGCTCTTAAATTCCTTTGACAACATAATTTGAAAATGAAAATAAGAATAAGAAATAGGTGCATGTTCATCTTGTGTCTGCATGGGTTTCCTCCAGGTCCAGTACCGTTGGTGAACTGGAGACTGGATAGTTTGTTAGTGTGAATGTGTCTGTCTGTACTGTAGATGGTGTGCTCCTCCTCTCTGCCAGTGCATGTTGAACAGGATAAGCGGGTATGGAAAATAGATGGATGCGGAATGCTTTGCTAGATTGCAGTCCACCTAATATAACAAGCCCCTGGCGAACTAATATAGTTATGCAAGGGCACTCTTCAAACGCTGAGAGTTTGAGAGTTTATTGATGTTTTTGAGCAACAAGACAAAGCTCATATGTGTGGCTAGCTTATCAAAAGCTTTATTGAACTTGATCTAAGAGACACAAACAAAAGGACAACTCAGCTGTGAAAGTCTTCAGTAAGCTTTTGTGTTTCATGTTGTTGTCTCAAATGCAAAGGCTATACATGGACTCTAATTACAGTAATACTATATTGAGACACAGTGTTCTTTCCTTCACTGTGATGAGCATGGGAGAGGCTTTCAAACAAATCAGGCAGGATCTAACAATCTTCATTGTCTTCCCTCTGATGATATGGACTGCAAGAGCGAGTGAGAAAGAATTAGAGGTGAAGGGATGTGCAGTTGTGATGGTAGGGAGTAGACACTGACTTGCCAATTATTGGGTTTGGTCTGATTTATTAGCCAATATATGACTTTGTTTTATGAACACTGGTGCCGGCTGTTGGCACCATCAAAAATCCCAATGAACCAAGTTAAAAAGCACACCTATTACTACTCACTGGCTGCCTTGGGCAGTTATTTGTGACAATTATGCAATTGTTTGAGTCAATTTTACTTTACAAGCTCAAAATCACAAATCACAAATTTGCCTCAAAGGGATTTACAATCTGTAGAGCATACAACCCTCAATTTAGATAAGAAAAAACTCCCCCAAAAGAGGGAAGTAACTTCAGGAAGAGCAAGGGGAGGAATCTCTCTTCCAGGAAGATATACATGCAATAGTTGTCACATGTAGAGAGTAGACAGAAACAACAATACTAAAATAAGATATGGTCAAGCAATAACAGTACTGGGTAAACAGAGTGCAAATATATGAAGAATACAAATCCAGGAAAACGTCAAGCAAATTCAAGGTGCAGTCAAAGATAAGCTAGACTGGCTTAGACAAATATATGGAACCAAGATACATCAATCTTAATGCATTAATTATCTCTTCCTACATAAATAAATGTACCTTAGATCAAAGGTCTATTGTTTTGTGATTGGTTACAATTCACAAGATACTAATATATTGCTCAGTGGTATGAGGAGGTGAAAAGGACAGGTTCCTCTCCTATATCATATGTAAGCTGAAAGAAAACAATGAGAGACAAGAATTTTTACTACGCCAGGGCAATTAGGTCAGAGCTACCAGAAGCTGACTTGTAACTCAGAAGAACTCCATGGGAATACTCATACAGAAAACTTTATTTGATGGCTGGAGTTTGGTTCTACTCAGGTCTTCTCTCCTCTTTCTCTCCAGCTCTGTCCCCTTCTCAGCCTTTCTGCTGTCTGAGAGAGGACCTAAAACACCAAATATGTCTGGAGGGGAAAAGGATCCCAAATATCTTCCCTTACCTGCCATAATCAACATCAGCATTTCAAAAACCCACCTCACTCAACCACTAGTCAGGGGCAAGGAAAAGGCATAAAATATTAAAGTGGTCAGTGCTTTTTACCTTCCCTTAAATAAGCAAGCAAATATGGAGAGAGGAGACGTGGGGAGACTGAAAATGCAAGACCCTGCCAAACACGTTTCTCACTAATTGATTAAAGCCTCTTTTGTCTGCATCCTCAGTCTCCCAGCTATGCAAGGACAAGCTGTGTTGCAGCACTGTATCCCTGCCTTTTGTTTAGTCTTTGGCTTTGTTCAGACTGCAGGCAAATCAAATCAGATCTTTAAGACAGACTGTCCGCACTGTTATTTGCAAGTGATCAGATCGGAATTGTGTGTCCAGACATCGCCAACCTATCTGCATGGGTTGCTGTGGTAACGACGTAGGTGTCAGTAACTACGTACGCTGGTGGCGCGGCTTTCCAACCGCTCTGCTAGTAGCAGCATAGATTTTGCTCAGCCGCTCTGATGCACTTTCGTCACTCTGGATTTGACGTCGTCGTTGTGTGTTGCGTTGCAAGTGACGCAATACACACTTTAAAATCCAATTTGAGCGGCCAGAGCATCCGGGCTGAGACGCATCTTTAGAAATTCATTTGGAATCGCATTTCAAGCCACCTCCAAATGTGGCCTGGATGTGATTTGCAAAAATCTCATTTCATGTAGTTTTTTTTTCTGTCCAGACTTTCTAAAATCAATCTGGATACAATCTGGATATGCATAAAAACGGATTAGGACTGGCAGTCTGAACAAGGCCTTAATCTGCTCCACAGTGTTAAAACTGTTTGTTTAATGGAGTGATGTTTACTTTATGGTTTCATAGTGGTAACGGCAAGCAAAACCATGGTGACACGATCAAAATAATGGGGGCCTACTATTGTTGCCGATGCCACTGTAATCTCTTAAACCAGATATGACAGAAATCTTGCTCAAATATACACACACATTCTCTGTGTGGCAGAAATATTACAATCCAATCACAAGCTCTCAGCAACCTAGCAATATAATAACTTCAAGCTGGCGCTGATATAGCACATGATGAATCCAAGAACAATTAGCTGGTACGCTTGATGAGTGTGCAAAGTACAGAGCCCTACTTCAAGCTCTCATTTTTCAGCCTTTCAGAGGTCCAGTATGATTCAGTGAAGAGATTTTTGCATTGCTGCATGTTCAGATTCAGGCTACATATGGGCCTGGTTCAATCCAGCTATTATGAATAATGAGTTCTCCAGTCTATAACTCCCTATAAATGGGGCAGGTTCCCCTGAGGGAGGTGGAACTGCTTCAAATTCAGTGGCTCAGTATACAGAGAGCATTCAGTAATGACATACTAACTGGCAGAGGCATGATCACAGTTAAACACATCATAAACCAGTCTCTAGCATTTCTAATGAAGTCCCAGATGTTTGGTCAAACGAAATAGATCCAAGATATAATCAAGTACTGGAAATATACTGCATGCACCTCCCAATGAACCATTAAATATATGTCAGCCGGACCAATACATCAGCTAATAGTAGCTTTTTGCATATATGCTGGTATTGGCATATGCATTTGAAGTCATTTAGAAACAGTGTCTCCATTTCATGGTTTGTCCACCAGAGAGAACTGACAAGTTAATTTCAACTGTAAAATGTCCAATTCAGGACATACTGTATTTGTCAGACTTCTTAGTAATACCATTTTAAAGGATGCTTATTAAAATGGCCTATATATCACTGTCAGATACAGATATGTAAACTCTCAAATATCAACGTTGGATGAGCCTCAACTCAGATCAGCTGCAGTTTGAACTTTATTTATACAGTTTTTAGTCTTTTATGAAGTTTAACATTGCAGTGTAGCAATTGTAAATAGACCTAGACCGATAATCAGCCATATTAGCTTATTGTAGATATACAGGCATTGGTGTATATGTTGGCTGTGAAATTGCAATATCCAGAAATGTCAGTACAGAAATGCCAAAGTAGGTTTGAGATGATTTAGTGTGACCAGTACATAGTTTTCCCACCAGAGAGCACTGACAATTTTTTTTTACACAAAATGTGTTTCTTGGTCACATATCATTGAGAAAAATAAATGGATCAAAGAGATCTGTATCAAGATTGTTTGCTATGTGCTCATATTTTAAAAATTACTATCTCCCGATATGTAGTAGATTTTTTTACACTTCAAAATATCAATTTCAGTAACTGCCTTAAAAATCGGCTGGGCTATAATCCACAGATCTTGCTGCTATTCTAGCTGCTCTTCTTTTTTATTGATGACACTATCCCCTTTGAGGCCAAAACTTTTTCTTTGCAGTATCTCAAAGTCACAAGAACCTAACCTAGAGGCCATGCCAGCTTTGATACTTGAGCTTTTCTCAGTGCCTCCTTGTGGCCCTGTGTTCCAGTTGGCAGCCGATTGTCTTGCTTCGAAGGGAAATTGAAACTGAAATTGAAAAACAGCTCAGCAGAAGGTTGCACCGTGAAACCAAACACTGCAGATAAATAGGCTCAAAACAAGTATTTTAGCTATTACAATTCAATTTATGTCACATATGTGTCTTTAATTTCCCCTTGTGGAATCACTCAAGTTTATCTTATCTTACCCTAGCAGAGTTATTGTATCTGAGGTAAAACATTCATGCCACCTGGAACTAACGTCTCGTACTATACATCAAGTACAATTTACCTTATAGAGACATGATTGAGCAGTTGAAAGATCAACTTACTCACACTGACTTAGTGTGACTGGGATGGATAGCCTCTAACCTGCACCATTGTCGCTCTAGACGTCGCTGTTAACAGCACCCTGTCTGTCTGACAACATCTTTTCATTTGTGGTGGCTGGGGAGAGGAGGCAGGGCGCTATCGCACATGATCAGTGAACCTCTCAGACCCAGCCGCTCAAGTGTGGTTCAGCACTCCAGCTGTAGTAAGGAATGAACTCCCCAGGCTTGCTAAGTGGCATTAATCATTCTAATCTTTGTCATCATCACCATCAAGATCATCATCATTATCGCTGTAATTATGACAATTATCACTGTATATCTTCATTATCATATTCAAATCGAAGCCTCCTGTACCTTTAGCTTCATTGAGCACAAACAGGGCTATTTTCTACTCTCGTGCTTATGTATAAATAAACATGAGCGCCGCAGCCAGTGAAGGATGGCGTGCTGCATTTTTATGGTGTTTTCAGAAAGCTGTGTTTGCCCTCTTGAACCACAGATCATCAGGTGTACTGGATTCAAAGCAATGTGTTCACTGTAACTTGGGGCAAGTGCTTGGAGAAATAGACAATGTTAATCGAGGTTTCGGTGATTTGCCTGTCAGATTTTAAGATGAGGCCCTGTAGTTTGCCTGTTATGGGCTGGAGAGGCAGGAAAGAAGTAGCGGTCAGGTTCTGCTTGGGCTGTTTGGCCAAAGGAGCTTTAAATTAGAAATGTGAAGGAGCAGGGGGACAGCAGGGAATTGCGACGGGCATTAATCTAGCAGTGCGTTCAGATGCATTCGTCTTTCCTTCCATTTGCAGTTCTGGCAGAGCCTCTCCTGAGTGTGGCAGTGAAATTGTTTTCTGCATGCTGTGCGTGCATATGTGTGTGTTTGCTTGTGTGTGTGTTTGTCTGCACTTGCACTCACGTGTCTTGTGTGCCTGTGTGTGCAAACAAAGATAATTCAGTGTTCTGCTTGGGAATGCATCCACACTTTGTGTTTGGAATGCCAGAGTGCCAAATTATACCTTGTGAGCGAGCAGGAGGGCCGCTGTGTCTGCTGCAGTCATTGGAAAGAAAACATGAATCTTTCTGTCTGTAGTCCATGTGCTTTGGGAGCAAGAGGCGGGCTACAGAGAGAGAATGACAGAGTGGGAGCATTTAAAAGCCCACCTGCTCCTCTCCCTAAACTCATCCTCCTCTATCATCGACCGTGTTTTATAAATCTCTCTAATCTGGAAGTAAATAAACTCGGAAGTGCAGCCTTTTCCATCACCCTCTGTTGCATCAGCAATAAAGTATTCAAAACTATGGAACAAATCTCTTGAAATGAATGCTCTTTCTTGATGTGACATAAAGCCCTGTATTGTGTTCCTTTTTTGTGAGGTTGTTGTATTAATGTCTCCAGTTGTTCGTGTGCAATAGTAATACAAGTGTCTTCTCTGACCCCTCTCTACAGGATTGGCCTTCTACTTCTGGGACAGCCTCTGGACAGAGAGACCACAGACCAGTACCGTCTGATTGTCACAGCCTCCGACGGCAACCCTGGAGGGGTGAGGCACAACCCTCTTTATTAAACTACTGGCCTGATTCCTCTGGGTCGACGATCCTCAAACATTTAGAACACATTACGCTCAAATAAGACCTTCTCATACAAGCTTATTAGCTGAACCCAAGTGCTTCATTAGCCTGGAAAATCTAATAGTGTGTTTGAACTCACAGAGTTTAATACTGTTTTTGTCACAGATTCATAAAATCTGTGGTAGCATAAGGAGTCTGGAGCACCACGTCTTTGTGCCAAACCAATGCGACACCAGAATAATAAGGGCTGCCTGCTTATATAAGTCCATATACTGTGTGTGGAAGTTATCATTTTGTGACCTTGGTAACCTGTTTCACTGATTGATAAAAGCTGATGTTCAGGTCTGTCCGTCCATCCGTCATTTCCCTTTATTCAAACTCAAGCTACTGTTACTCGCCAAGTGTTCGGCTTCACAATTACTAAGGCAATGGGCAATTGCTACCCTGCAATAATGTTCATGTCTTTCACTGTGAAATGGGAAAGTTAGTTACAACTACATGAGACAGCAAAGCCAGCATTTTGCACTTCAAGGTTAAAACTCACCAAGTTTGCCTGCTGCTAATACAGTAGGGTGCTCGCTCAGTGATGCTTCTAGTAGTGCAAATGGATGTTTATACCTGCTGTTAAAATTTGACATCTTTGTTGGTGTGTATTTTACCTACAGCTAATTTGAGCTATAAAAAGCAGTTTTGCTTTGCAGATATTGAACAGTTATGTGTTGTTTAAAATGGCCAAAGGATCGCAACATCGGATCCAACATCATTTAAATAACATGCTGAGTTTGTTTTAAGATGAGATAACAATTTCTCAGGCAAAGTGGATTGGCAGCGTTAACTGAAATGGGTCAAGAATAAGAGATTCATCACATGGACGTAGCTGCAAACTCGTGGAAAGAAGCACTCGTATTGATTCTTGCTGTTGAGTTTTCTTAATATCTACACACACGGTGGCTTTTGGGTCAGGCTCCAAAAACACTGGATCCCACATTTCCCTTCATGCAGCTGACAGCATCTTTTAATTAACCTCCCTGTGTAATAAAAGCCCACATCTTTCAAACTCCACATTTCCAGTTTGTGACGCAGGCTTTCTGTTATAAACGTGTAGCTTCCCATCCCAAGCTGTGACTCTCAGACATGACAAACCTCTTTCAGAGCTACAGAAGAGAATATACAACTCTTTTCAGCTGAGTAGCACTAACCATAACTAGTGATCTTTAATTGTGAAATTGGTGGAGTGCCCTTTTAGAAAACTGCTGCCCATACAACGTCATCACAAGTACTTGTGGCTAGTGTTTACATTCACAGAGCTGTCTCTGTAACTTAGCCTAAAGAAACAGCAGACACTATAACTGAAAGTGAATGCTGGCTGCTCCGTCTCCCACCGAGAGCTGATAATCATATAAACCGTCTTAATTTAATTAGACTTCACCTCAGTTGGCTCAGTTTTTGCAGCTGTCTCTGTTCCTGGCAGAGGTGAAATGTGGTTTCCTTTTTAAGATGCGGCGTGTGATAGGTAATGAACATTAGCTGATGAGCTGTCACGGGAGTGATGTTGATAGTCCCCCTCTCACCTGCGCACGCATAAACACTCAGAATTACAGCTCCTTCTCGTCTGTTGGCAGACTGCGTGTTGGTCAAGTGGAGCTATATAAGAAGCATATGTGCTGCCGGTGTGTCCCAGTATTTGTGAGTGCCCCAGAACTGTAGGAGTACCAAGGGAGAACAGTGAGAGTGTAACGGTTAGATGGGGAGGGGCAGAGGAGATGGACAGTGACAGGGTCAGAGAGAAAAGAGCAAATAAATAAAGAGAGTGTAAGATGGGGCTTCACCTCACAGAATGAGGTAACCACAAACTGGTGCTCTTTGTCCTTATACTGATGGACAGATTGTACAAACCGACACCCTTTACCTACATAGTGTGTTCATCTGTGTGTGTGCGCAAAACGTCTTGTCCACAGAGTGAATTACTGGCTGAGTCGTGTGTGCTAAATGTCACAGCTGGGAAGAAATGCTGTCACAACAGAAAGGAAGTGGAATGAGGGAGAGGGGTAAAGGGCTGCAGGAGGGTGGAGGTGAGGAACTCATTCAGTGAGACGAAGTACTGCGAGGAAGGCTGGAGACAGGGAAAGGATCAAAATAAGCACAGGAGGAGGGGACAGAAAGGAGAAAGCGACAGAGGAAAGGAGGGGGACACCAGGGGATTCGGATGTGTAATTAGCACAGAACTTTGGTAACCATGGGAACCTTACACAAGGAGCGAAGCAAGCCATCTTCCCCCTCTGGTGCTACTTCTGTTTGAGTATAGTCAAATCTGCACACACACACATGCACACATAAACTTTTTTTTTTCCATCATACTTTTTAACTCTTACATCTCCTAGTGCATGAAACACATTTTGCAAACCTGTGGGACCAATTCAAAATTTGTCTCAACAGTGCAAGCTGTAATCATAACCACCAAGCAGACTCGGATCCCAAAAACTCACCCAGGGATGGTGGATAAAGCTGTTCTTTTTTTTCCCTCAGAGGAGGGAGCACATATCTCCTAACAGCCTGATCATATCAGTCCCTGCAACATGTCGTCTGGTCAGGGTTGTCACTTGCAAGGCAAAGCACCATCAGCCACCTCTGGATCTTTCAGACAGAGAGGACGGAAGATGAGACTTCACAGAGCTCCATCTATTTTATGTTAAATAAATAATAGAAGCTCATTAATCACACTGGCGGCCGTAGAGGTAGGATTTTTTTGGCTTTCATAAGAGCACCCACGCCAGGATGGAGACGCTAATTGGCTTCAGGTCTTCTGTGAAATGAAAAATAAGTAGATCCCATCACCACGCTGATGGTGAGCTGCGTCCTCTTGCATCCTAGTTTTAGTAGTGAAAGGGCAAAAGAGGCATGGAGTGTGATGGCTCTCAGCATGGGTTGCCATGTCAATTCACACATGAAAGGACTGATTATGTACGTCTCAGAAGCTAGAACAAAGAAAACAACAATGGTGAAGGAATTCCCCACAGACGGTGAGATGAAGGTGACATTAACTAGGTCATTTCCTTCGTGACGTATTCCTGAATGTCTCATCTGCCAGGGCAACTTCAAACAGCTGTCTTCTGGGAAGTATTTTTTCTTGCAAGGGCCAACTCCTCCCACAACCCACCCATCCTTCCACCCCCAAAGGAGACCATTTACACCATTATTTCCATACAGTTTCGTCCCTGTGCACTGAGAGATTATAGATTGCGCATATTCAGCCATTTTTCTATGTTGATTTATAGGAGTGCTGTGGGTGTGTGCACTGTGTCATTGTTTGAAGGTTAACGGCAGTACATTGGTACACATTGGCCTTGCAAATGAATGAACACCTCAAATGACACTTGGGGGAATTTGCTTTGCCCAATGGGCTTTGAGATCAAACAAACCCATATGAAAAAAAACATCATACAAAACACACAGAAACATAATTTAATTTACTGTAAACATGAGGAAAATTCAGTCTACAACTATGACATCCTCTAATGCCATAAAAAGCGCCAGTGTTGATATAAGTTTGTTGAGCACCTGATATCTGCATCATTGGCGTGTTGAACCTTTGCTCTAACAGTAAAAGTGTGTAATCAGAAGAAGGAAGATGCGACGGATCCACTTTCATACCCCACATACTGCGCCACCCAGGCTTAACCTTGTACAGTTTGCTCTTAATAAATGCATCTGTCCCAGCAAGGGTGCAACTAGGCAGAGTGCGCTATGTAATTCTACACACAAAGCGTTAGTGTTGGTATTCAAATTCCACATAATATCACTGATATGTACGCACGTGCTTCTAGGCACATTCTTCCACACATTATATTAGTTTTTTTCATTCACATTACAGGGGTTGTGGCGCTGTTTATGTTGGTGTCAGTAATCATTTGTATTCTATGTGTTAACACGACAAAGAGTCTACAGCAGCAGCTGCAGCTCTGTGATGCTGTACTTGGGACAAGGACGAATTAAAATTTTGACCTGATGATGGTGCTAGATGAAAAGTCAGAGGGTCTCCAAGGTTGTTATAATTCATCCTCTTGGAACTATGAATGTCTGCACCAAATGTCATGGTAATCCATCCAATAGTTGTCAAGATATTTCAGTCAGTATCCCTAGAGCCATGCTGCTAGTGTGGCTGAAAATCAACACATTATTAGAACAGTTATATAAGTCTTCTTTTTCTAGTCTCTATCTGATCCCATGCCCATGAGGTGAAAGACTAACAAAAGCTCCATCATCTATCATCAACAGTGACTATGTCCCTCTTATGACAGCATAGTTTACCCAGTGTTTGCAGTGTTGTAGTATAGTATAACTGTAAATCTGCCCATACAGTAATAAATGTTAACGAGAAATCAGCACACACACCTGTAATGATAGGGTTTTCAAATGTTTCTAAATATGATTTGAAAGTTCTACTAGACCCCTCCTTTTCCTCTCTCTGTGACAACTAGAAAGCATTACAGTAGTTTGACCAACAGCTTGACATTTGAAAACACTTTTTTTTTAACATTTAAGGGAGAGCTTTTTATGTAATGGGATGATTTTTGACATTTCCCTGATTTAGGATTTATATATCTAATACTGCACTTTGCAGAAGTTGCCCGCCTCATGTGAAATGAACTGTAGCTCACCACCTCTTGCTCAGTTGGCAATACCTCCTAACTCCATCACTTAAGTAATAATATATTTGCGTTCAATTTACCTGGATGGTTGATGATGTTTTCACTGCATACCAACACTGGAATCTGCGTCGTCTTTTCTAAAATTTACCAATTCTGTCTTTAAATGCCAGTTCTGTCCTGATAGGAAGTTTCTGACAGCAATAACAGTTAAGTGTTTGGACCTCGTTTTTTTGTTTTTTTTCGTCCTTTTTTTTGCCATTAATATTGTCTACTCATGTACTGTCCTGTGCTCTTTCTCTACAGCAAAAATACCTTTTGTTTATCTTAGTTTTCTCAGGGTTAAAAGTACTAAAATGCTTCATTCTAATGCTTTTAAAATTACAGCTTGAGCATGACAGAATCTCATTTTCCAAACTCATCCCATGAATTATAAATTTAAAAGTTGGCTCCACATTTTAGCCAAATTATATTATCCAAATGTTTTATTATGTCTCTGTGGTTTATGCTGTGTTTATGGTCTTTGTATTTGAAAATGAATACTCAATATAAAGGAACACTGAATGACATTGGTCTTTATTGTGCTCTTTGTTTGTTTTTTCTTTAGACATCCACTACTACTGTGAACATAGTCGTCACTGATGTCAACGATAATGACCCCGAGTTCAACCTCACCATACCCACTAATTTTACCGTCCGAGAAGAAGAGGCCAATTTGTTTGTGGGACAAGTCAGGGTAAGTGTGGTCTTGTTGTTCTTTTGAAATTAGTAAGCCGCTGTTTCACCAACATCCACATGTCCCTCTTTTTAAGGCACAGTAGATCACGTTTGTTCTTTCCACTGTTGTACATCCACATGTTGTCCCTCATTAATTGTACTGACCACTGAGTCACTAATATACCTCAGCTCTCATTGTTGTTGTCCATTAAAAAATTACCTTGGATTTTCCAACATGGTGGATGTTGTTGGGCAGATTCGTCACCCAGAGCTGCATCCCTGTTGACTGGCTTGGTTCAGCACCACTGAGCAGCCAGATTTTTCTAATTACTGTTGTAGATTAATTGGCCTGATGTTTTTCAGTGGATTAATCATGGAATAATGACAGGAGACATTATCTGTGAGAATGCACATACAGTACATGCTTACAAAGTGGCAGATGATGCAATAGAATCCAGGGGTCTTGGTTTTTTATTGCCTCTATTTCTCCCACAGATTTACTCCCTGATTTTAAATATAATAACACCCCCATTTCCTCCCAGCTTACTCTTTTGAAAGATAGTTTTGAAACTCAATACAGTTCAGAATAAAGATTCAAAAGACTCAACCAGGAGAAATTTGGGGGGATTTGCACGGGGTTTGGGCGATATTACAAAATCACACTGTATCTTTATATTATAAAAAGACTTCTGAGTTTGGAAGTTGTCTCAGCCACTGCTCTTTGATGCTGGTTCACAATATCAGAAAAATAAAGTGGAATAATCAGGGTCCACAGTGAGATAATTAAGAAATAAGTTTGATAATTAATGAATATAATTGTTAGTTACCCAATCTAATGAACATGTGCAGTATATTGGGTAATTCTTGAGTTAGTGAGTTGCACTGTTGTTCTGTTTGACATGTCAGTGTATCTTGGACAAGATATAGCTCAACACATTTGGTCTGTTATTTCACAACTCTATCTTCATCTCTGGTGTTGATATCTTCAATATCTATGATATCTATAAATATTTTAGGGGCAATTTAGGTACAATACAAAAGTGTTTGTGGCTTTAAACTTTTAGCAATTAGAAACTTTGGATATTTTTGTGATCAGTTCCTACAAGTACATTTAGATTTAAGTATTCGTTTCTGTGCCATTTCATTTCCTTGTCCTGTCCTTGTAATTGCTTATGCAAACAGAAAAATTACCAAGGGTAAACAGCTACTCTCATGTCAGTCTCATTTGTCACCTTTCAGGATATATAGTTTTAACATTAGGCATCCCATTAAATTTTTCAAGGCGTAATAAAATGGGCTACCAGAAAATGTTGCAAGCTTATGAACTGTGAAATAAAGCAGAAGGACATATGAAGGAAGCTTGGTGTTTCCATGAAGTAAAGCTACCTTCAGTCTCTGTGTTTCCTCACAAATGTAGCCAGCAGCTAGGTTGGGGCTTAGCTCACCCCACCATCCCTATCTCTCTCTCTGTCCAGCCTTGGAAGGTTTTCTCAGCTGGCATCTTGCCAACTTGAGCTGAGGCTGTGCCTTTCTGACTGAAAGAAAAGTACATCAAAGTACTTAGCTCAACACAATCCTGCTCTCCATGCGCAGGCACATAGAGAGGCTACGGCTTAGCCTGTTGTAGCTGATCAAGAAGGGATGGAGGCTTTTTCTTTTTCTGTTTCATGAAATCTCAGGAAATAAGCACAATCTCTCAGACACAGGTTACATATTGTAGACACAAATTAGTGAATATAATGATCCTCGAATAGATTAGATTATGTTACAATACCATGAATTGGACATTGGACTTGTTAAGCTCTGTTTAGGCAAAATCCTGCAATAGTAAGATTCCTCACCATAGCTACGCAGACGACACCCTGATTTACTTTGCACCCCGAACACTATGGTCTTATAGACTTATTGTGTCATTGCTTAGAGCAAGCAAGCATGTGGATGTGATTTCAGTTACAGAAGGACAAAACAGAGAGGCCATTTCTATATAAGAAATGTATATATTTCTATATATCAGCAAGGAGGAAAAGTAGTTATTACTCACTTAAATTCTGTCTGTGGTAAACACCGAGTTCACAGCATATCAACGCAATAACCCAAAAGTAATTTTATCATCTAAAACAAGTAGCAAGAAGTAGTAGAGCTTTGCCTTCATGTCATGCTGGATGGACTGTTGTCGTTATCTGTTATCTGGTCTTTTCAAAAACCATTAAACTGCTGCTCATTCAAAATGCTAATGATAGAGTTCTAACAGGAACCAGGAGAACTGAGCACATTATTACTTTTTAAACTTTACACTGGCTTACAGGTAGTCACAGAAAGTGCTGCTTTTATTTTATAAATCTTATGTCATGAGTACATTTCTGATATGTTTTAAAAATATAAACCCAGTAGGTCCTTTAGATCTTTAGGAAGCACTTATCTAGTAGTGCCTAGAGTCAGAAACAAATGTGGTAAAACTGTATTTAGCTTCTATACTGCACACAGATTCAGAAATTCTCCCCAACTTTTAAATCTAAATTGAAAATGATATTTTTCTCTGCCTTTATAAGATTGATTTATTACCACATTGAAGCTGTTCTGTAACTGTACAATACTTTTGTCTAGAGTTCATGTTATCTTTATTTCATTTATTCAATTTAATTCATCTTTCCTTCCATTGTCATTTCAAATGTTGTGAATGGATTTTTATGTCTTTTGTAAACCCCTTTGAGTTGCCTCAGTTTGAAAGGCATAAATGGAAAAGGAAATGGCATAGGTAATTCAATCGGAAATACTTTAAAACTTTAAATTTCATGACATTTTGGAAGCTGAGAACAGACATCACAGTTGAAGGCAAATACAGTAGACACACACACTAAATTACAACCTAGTATTTCTGTGTCCATCTGCAGCCTGTTTCTGGTATCTCCTTTACAGCTTCTTTCTGGTTTGTCTCCTTCACTTAATACTTTTGTGGTGGAGAGACATTTATTGCAAGGAGCACATACTTGCATTTCAAGAGATCATGCTCATTGCACAGTATCTGAGGAGACCATGCCCTTCAGGGTGAGGCTTCAAAATAAGAAAACACTTGGGCTTTCACACTGTTGAGTGTTTTTGTAATGGGTTGCGAAGTGTTACATTTCTTTCTCTAAGATTTCGTTTATAATTGCGGACAAGGTGCAAGGGCGATAGACTACTCATACTCCATATTAGCTCTCAATTAAGTGCCAATAACTGTACATAATGTATATGAAAATGTCCCTATATCACATTTTCTTAATTCTCACCTTGCCTCATGAAGTCTGCACATGCACTCAAGAAGGATACAAACAAACTCTGCAATCTGAGATTGCAACAAAGAAGGAAGAACCAAATATTGAATGGTTTGTTAACAAATAATAGAGTTAATCTAAGGTGAAAACAAAAGGAGTGTGTGCAGGAAAGGAGATGCAGCTGCTCAGATCTGTCGTGACATTTACGACGTTCTAAACTCCACGAGCCAATGGTGAAAGAGAAAATAGGAAAAAACAAGGTTGGGGAGTCACATGTTGGTCTTATTGAGCAAATGTTGTCCCTATCAGAACTGTAGCCTACAAAGTCAAGTGACAAATGAAGGAATGGTTAAGATAGGCTTCTTGAATTAAGCTACTATTTGTGTTTACTCAATTATTTCACACATGGGATGTTTTACTGTAAAATCAGTTCATCTTTTCCTGTAGCGCCTTGAATTTACCTGCAGAGGGGGAGTAATAATGCTGCCAACCACAAGGCTTCAGGCAATTGCCAACGGTGAAGATGACTACAGTGCAAATGCATAATGCTATTAAGTAGCTTAATGCTAGCCCTAAAGCGTTTTGGATTACCGTTACAGTAATTGGAACTGGTTCCCACCTGTTCTTATTTTACACACAGTCACATAGACTAGGGACGATTTACTAGATTATCACAATTGACAGCATTGCTGTTTGTGCTAATAGAGCCATTTGTTCTCTGACTGACAAATCCTACATCATACAAGCCCATTCTGTTTGCTCATAGCGGGGAGCCATAATCTGAGCATGCAGATGACCGGAGGACAAATCGATTAGCATTCGTGTCAGACACATCATGGAAGCATCATGCACAATTGTTGCTAATTGGAGAGGCTGTTGAGCATAATGCCCTTTATTTTCTTGCCCAGCAGATTCCTTAATAAATCGAGTTCTCCCGCTCCTAACTGAAGACCTTTACAAGCTTTGCTATGCTGCATTTCACTTGGTTAACGCACAAACAGTTATCACACCTTTTTGTTCGATTTTGAGAGGATGACACCAGAGTTTAATTTAATGTTTGAAAACACTGTGCCCAGAGCCTAGCGAGACATCATTCTGCCTACAGTATAAGTGGGCAATTCAATTTAAATTTTAGGTTTCAGCATTAATCATCCAGAGCAAGATGAATATGCTCTTGTAAATGCAAAAGAAAAAAAAAAACACTGGACCCAGGCCGGCAGCACACAAAGGAGACACATTTCTCAGGTACTATATATTAGAGGTCTGTGTGGGCCTGTTTTTTGAGACTGCAACCACCTGCTCAAGCTGCTCTTTGTGCTGCAGCCACCCTCACCTGCAGGATGTTCCGTCGCTCCCACAATCGATGTACTGAGCCTGCCCACCAGCTTACAATCCGAAGTCGGTGCCAGTTACCATCACTAAATGAGTCCTGATTGAAAAACTCTGTGAAATTTCCCCGTACATGCTATTACAGTGTGAAGAAAACATGAGCTATGATTTAGACACTAGTGTCAAATAGTCAGAAAATAGACAAATAATTTGGTGCTAATATTTTTGGGGAACTACGGCACACAAAGCAATGTCTCCACCAAGGCCAGGCATTACAACATGATTCCCCATGTTTGTCACGTCTGCTGTGGGTTGTGTGGGACCTGTGGACCAGCCTGCCCTGCACAGACCTCTATAATCCATACAGCACTTTGCCCATCGGAGGCTGCAGAATATGCAAATGTGTTACTTGATTTTATTGGCTGTGAATTAATTGGATTACACCTCTGACAAGGCAAGGAGCAGTGAGAATGTTTGTTATGTAATCACTGCAGAGAAGTAGTGATCCATATGCACATATTGACATGATGTGCTTTAGTCTGTTTTGCAAAGGCTTAATGCGGAGGTCCAATTTTTAGCCTTGGCTTTGAATATTTGTCAGGCACTCCATGTAAAACAAATTGGGGGGAGCTTTTAGCAACCATATGTGTATCCTTCTCCCTCTTCCACTGTTGCTCATAGGGCTCTTTTTTTCCCTCTTTGTGCTGCCTTGTCCTTACTTGCACTGGGGTTGAGAAATTATTGCCAGACAGACAGATAAAATGTGGCTTGATCTCCCTCTGTCTATTTTTTCCCCTCTCCTGCTTCCTTTCTCTGTCTCTCTCTCAATTACAACAAAGAATTACCACCACACAGGAGACTGCTGGACTATGAACACACACACACATATACAGGGATAATAATGACCTGTCATATCCATACGGGAATTAAAATTTGAAAGCAGCTACAGTAACTTATTTTACCCCTGCAGGATTATCACAGCATCACAGAGGAGTACCAAGTGCCTCTACATTTCTCTTTTTTCCCCCAGTTTTTATTTTACTTATTTTATTTCAAGAATGACATGTATGCTGTTAAGGTTGAATTTTAAATATTTAAATTAAAAGATTTCCTTTTGATGGAACATGAAAAAGGGTTCTGGCCTTTTGAACTCACAAATGATTACTAATGAGACTGTGACAAAGACTCTAATCTCAATATGAAGAACAGGAAATGAGACTCAAACGTAGGAGAGCTGTTTCAGCTCGGTTGCAGCACTGTAGCTTACATGGCTTTGTGCTGGAAGCCTCTGTAAATATGTAAGGCGTTAAGATAGAGCCAGGCTCTAATGGATCATGTAATGGATCGCATCAAACTGCCAACAGCTGCAGTTTGCCTAAAGGGAAATACCTCTGCATTTCAGTTTTAAAATCTGTTATTCATATGCTGCGTATTAGTGAATATTTATCTCTCTCTGCTATTATTGATGCATGTAAATGGATTCTCAGTGTTCCCCACAGGTTGTCAGCTTACTTCAGCAGCATCAGAAGGGAAAGGGGGTTTATTGATGACTTTTTATTGACGTTTCATTCAGCGAGCCCACTAACTCACGTTTTTTTCCACTGTAGTCCACTGTAAGATAATGCCCATTGCAACATTAGCCGGCTGTTATGCTTCCATCTGATTATCCAGGCTGTATTTCACACTGTCTCTCTGTTCAGTTTGCGTTGGCACAGACCACTACTCAAACAAGTGCAGATATGCTCGTGCAGTGAATTATGGTCATTGTAGTTCACTTACCTACTTTGGAAGCTTGGCAGCATTATGATTGTTTGAAATTTAATCAGCAAAAACCACAAAAAATAATTAATAATGCTAACATTTCTTCCTATATTCCTACACTGAGCAAGCAAAGATAATTATGTTTATGTATCCATAATGGAGCCCTCTGATCATCTTCTATCTCCCCAGGCCACAGATCCAGATGCAGGGCCTAATGGCCAGGTGCGCTACCGGATCGTGAATCATCCTGATTTGTTTATAATCAGTGCTAACGGCAGCATCTACACAAGTGTGCCACTTGACCGGGAGCTTAGGAGCCAATATGACCTGGTGGTAGAGGCCTCGGATGGGGCAGTGGATCCACGGCGGACCACCTTGACCCTCTCAGTCCAGGTCACAGATATCGATGACAACAGCCCAGTCTTCTCCCAGCAAACCTATGTGGTGAACGTACCTGAGAACAGCCCCGTGGGAACTGTGGTCCTGAAGCTAAGCGTGAGTACTTATGTGCTTGTGTTTATTGCTGAAGTTGTTTCCTCTCTCTCTCTCTATCCCTATATGGCTCCTGTCACCCTTTATGTAAGGCAGCACGGGTGCTTGAAACAACAGTTGTATTAACAGGCTTTTAGCATCTTTTAACTTCAAGTGCAGGCAATTCAGCGTTTAAAATGTCAAATGCTTCCAGACAGAAACATTTCCACAAACAGAAACATACACAGCCTTATAGTGCACTGCGGAGAGAAACATTTTTTTTCTCCTGTCATGGCAGCTCTTTGGGCATTTTAGACTCAAACAGAATAAGACCTATAAAGCTAGATTTTTCAGCTCATAACCAGGCTTCAAGGATTATTTTTCCATCTGTCCTGACAAACATTCATATAATGCTCCACAAATTTTGTTAAACTTTCCAACTTGGTGGAATCTGTCTTTGGGTAGATTCGACATTGTCAAACGTCGGTGCATGTGTTTGCACTGAAGGGAAACCTTGTGCGTGCAGAGCAAACTCAGTGCAGAGGGGCGAGTAATTGCTGGCATATTGTGAGCGACATTTCTCACAGATGGATAAAGCAAGAGGGGAGGTTGAGAAGCAAGGGGGGTGAGGGTTGAGGGTGAGGGGTGTGAGTGACAGTGGCACTGTGACACCATTAATCTCCAAGACAACGTCACCTCAACTCTAAATGGACGGGGGTGGCTGGCAAGACACCTAAAGAGCAAAAGTGAGATAGTGAGACTCTGAGAAAAGGAAGTGGCTGAGTTGGGAAACCTACTTGGGTATACCTGAATGTATTTTGTCTTTCTCTGTGTATCAATAAATCCACATAACAACATGTGTTTCAGCATCCATATTCTGTATCTAATCATCTCCTTTTGCAGTAGCCTTTGCATATATCTACTTTGAGAGTTGTGATTTTATGCAATGAGGGCCAACTTAAGCTCTCCTTAGTGGTTTAATTTAATCAGAACCTATAAATGATTGATGTAGGTAACCCCTGCAGCATAAAAACGCAGAATCAAAATAGAAACATTAATATTCATTGTCCACAGCCACAGTGCTTATATGTTTGAGTATATGTATAATTTTGAAAATATATATGGCTCTTCCCCTTTCTCCTTCCATCACCCCAGTTTTTCTCCATGCATGTCTGCTGGTGTCTTTAATGTGCTGTAATTGTTTTTCTTAATCATCCCTCTCCTCTTCCCTTCTCACAGGCGGTGGACTCAGACCTCTTCTCCAATGTCACGTATCGGATCAAGACTGAATCGGCCAGACAGCTGTTCTCTCTGAACCCTGTCACGGGGGAGTTAGCTGTGCTACAGACCCTGGACTTTGAGAACCTGGCAGCTATGGGCATGGGGGCCTCTTACACTTTCCAGGTGGAAGCTGTCGACCAAGGAGGGGTCGTGCCTCCGGGGCAAGCTACCGTCACGGTCCGCATCACGGTAAGAGCCCCCGGATAGTCAGTCCAACCACAACCTCTCAGTGGTCTATTCTCCTTCCATCTATCCTCATTGTCCCTCAGGAGGTACAGCACTGGCAGTGAATATGTGGTTAGTCATTAGCAGAGTTTTACAGTGGTAATAGCTCGAATAAGCCACAGTCCAAAAAGGGGATAGGAGACATATTGTACACTATTGCACCTGCGCTTTTGTGATGTGAAATTCAGTGTTATGCCATTCAGCGAGACAGCTGAATGCATTTCCTTTGCAAAACACGTTTTGGCCCCCCGACCTGCTTGTCCTCGTAGCATCACCAGGACAAAGAGAATTTGATGGATAGGTGTTTCTGCCTTGCACACGGTGCTATTCCAGATTCGAATGACTCATTAGCTTTGTGACAGCAATTATGTCAGCTTTTTTCAGGAGCTTGTATTCCCTTTACAACCTTTCAAGAGATTAACAGCTGAATCCCAACGAAAGGATTAGACGCCTCGTGTCGTGATACTTATTCATGTGTGTTCGTGTGCGCGTTTGTGTGTGTGTTAATGGGTGTGTGTTTTTGCTCTGTGAGTAATTCTGTGCTTCAAAATGTGCGCCTTCACATTTATCTCTGTGTATGAATTCAGTCCACCCATAGTGACTGTCTCAAAGTCTGCAGAATTAAGCTCTCTATATTACACTGAATGGGAGGAAGCGCTTAAGCTTCTTCAAGCAGGCTCATCGCATGGTCTGCCAACCTGTTGAGTGAGTTTGTCCTCCAATAAGGACAAGCTTTGTTGCTGCGTTTGTGCTGTCACCCAGGAACCGTGTTTGATAGGATAAGGCATCGCACAGCCACTGATATCAAACCAATGTCTGCTATTTGAAATGGCAGACATGAATTAGAATGAGCCTAATGGATTCACGCAGGCTTCTCGGGGACTAGAGGTGGAGCTGATTCCACTGATTCCACTTCCTTCCCCATATAACACCTCCAGAGGGTTATTTGAAGTCGCTTGTGTTTGATTTCCCCTTGTATTGTTTTGTTGTTGTCTCTTTCGTCAGATGCCTTGCAGTGATGGATTGAGTGTCCTGCGTGTCTTGTTGTTTTCCGAATGAGTCTCCCAAACTTTTTCTTCTATCCTTGTACTTCAGAAATGTAAGACAGACACCCTGTGAGTGTCTGTGGCTGGCATGGCTGGGGAAACAGCAGTGTCTGTGTGTGCACACATAGCACATGCATGTTTCAAGCAAACACGAGTGTGTCGTGCATGCATCTTGTGAACACTTGCAGCACAAGGATCAGGCTTTGTTGTTCAAAGTAAGAGCTGGATCATAGATTTTCTGCTAGGAAACACTAAACCTGTGTATAGATCAAAGTGAGGCTGCCCTCCACCACTGAGTTTATAGAACACATACTGTTGCCCATGGCTCAGTCAAAACAGTGGAAAGTCAAGAGAAAAGTCAAGAGAAAGGAAGATCAGGCTCCAGCAGTTATACTACAAAGCTAAGCTTCTCCTGAGAGATATGAGAATGGCTTACTGAGTTTTCAATTCGCACAAAGCAAAGCAAGGGTTGCACAGTTAACAAGATTTCATTTCTTTGCAGGCCCATAAAATGGTAGAGCTCTGTTGTGCATTATTTACAGGGAGAAGGTGATTAAAAGCAGTGGTGATGTTAAGTTCCAACATGTGTTCTGGGGAGCAGTACATCACTGAATCCCAACAAAACAGTTTCCATGGCCTAAAGGGTGATTCATGTAGGGAAAAGATGGGATAAGAGGGCAGCGTTCACAACGTCTCGTTGTTGTGTGGTTGTTTTCATGTCTGTATGGTTATTGTTTGGCTCAAGAAATGGGACGTTCTTATAGTTAAACACTAGTTTAACTATAAAGTCCAGCCAGCAAAATCACCCTGAAAAACACTTCAACATCAGACTGAACATTCAAGTCAGAAAACCTCTTTCATGGTTGTCATCTTAAGCTGACGTAAACGTACAATAAGAGTGCTTAAGATTCAAGCTCCATTATCCTGAGATTTCTTGAGAGATGTCTTGAGAGAATTAAACTGTTATTAATTGTATGTTGCTTGTAACCACTTAAAGCTTTAACAGAATGGACAGCAATTAGCTTTTATTTCTGTTTGGCGGTGACATTAAGCTCATCCACCTACCTCCCGTCATCAGGTACTCTGGAGTGGATGTCTTTATCAGTGAAGATAAACCAAACACACAAGAAAAAAACATTAATTATGAAACATTTAATTTCACAGCAGCAGCAGTATTATAATTTCGTCACAATTTAATTAAATGTTGTGATTAATTACCATACATTAACACGAGCCTGAGAGAAAAAAAGGAAAATGTTGTTTTGGTTCAATTTACACAACTTAATTTTTAGATGTAATCAGCCAGTCACAGTACTTTGCATGTTCAGACTTTCAGTGGCTAATTGTACCATTTAAAGCACTGTGATATTTTCATTGGTAATGTTGTGCTTACAGTATATTTTTATATGTGATGACATTCATCTCAGATGCACAGTTCTTAAAGAACCTGGGACATTACTGCAGTGGGAAAATTTGCCTGAATCCACAATAACTTGCTGAAAGTGTTCGCTGAAATCAAACAAAGCAGCAGCTGCAAAATCTGCTCTGCTACAATATCATTCTTTCAGCATGAAGACAGCATCAGCAAAAGTAGTAGGAGAATGCATTGATACATTAATTTGACCCTTTTAATGTCAAATCGTGTCACCAAACTTATATCTGTCCTGCCCCTTCTCTATAACCTGTTAATCTGCAGGAGTGTAACTGAACATTTTGTACTGTGCTGACCCAATTATGTTTTACACTGTCATATAACTGCAATGTTCAGGTGAGAGCCACGCTTACAAATGTCACCAATACATTACTAATACATTTATGGAATCTCTTTTTCTTTTAAGGACATGAATGACTTCTCCCCCATCTTCAGTCAAGACCTTTATAAGGGCATGGTGGCACCCAATGCAGAAAAAGGAACAGTCATCACAACTGTTTTTGCTGAGGACCAAGACCCTCCAGTGAGTATAAAAAAATTACAGCTGTCACACTTCACATTTATATTTAAAATGTGCAAAGTGTACAACATTGGTGGTTACATTTCAAAGCACATGACTCATGTTGTGTCTTTGGTGAAGTTAGCAGAGATAAAAAGCCTCGCTTGGTGATTTTACCTCCTCGCTACATGTTGCTCTCAGAACATCAGCCAACTTCAGCCGGAGCATTCGACACGTTGCATTTTAAAGATGTTTTCAAGACTCGGATGCTCTCATTAGAGCTACAGTGCTATGTGTATTAATTGTAAGGGGGGTCTTGTTTAGCGTCTTCACTTGTATGAGTCATCTAGCGGTTGCCTCAGACAGCGGCGTGTTTCCTCATACTCTTTTACCTCACTTTATCTGAGCAGGTTCTCCTGGGATTGGAGCTATGAAGATTTTTTTTTCTTTCTTTTTTTAGGGGGGGG
>NTHP01000113.1:828391-866108 GCA_003416845.1 Oplegnathus fasciatus | reverse complement strand
GCAAGAAGTCATTTATAATTAAAAATAAACATGGATTATTAACGCTCCAGCTGAGGCTGCTTCAAAAAATCTTCCATGATGAGTGAGTACTAGCATTAACAGTTGCTGTCTATTATGTTGTGGTGCAGTAGGCACCTGTCTGCAGTGTTCAGGAGATCCAAGCCAGACTGTGAAACTTTAAGGTCTGATGGCAAAGTTACCTGGCACAATGCAGTCTCTGGGAGCTTAAAGTAAAGCTTGTTTTAAGTGGATTGATTTACTAGCTTGTATGTCAGTCAGAGTAGGGAGTCTTGGCAGACTATCCTCTGTAACGGAATTTGATATGCCTTTATGCATAAGACAGGGAACGTAAGTCCTGCCCAACCTGTCAACACATCAGTTGAGGTCTATGTGTCTTTGTTTGTGCACAGGTATGTCTTTCTGCCCATCTCACTGCCTTTTGTGAGTGTGTGCCTGGTTGAGTGTGTGTCTATATCTGTGGGTGCTTGTGTATTTCCTCATACAGATGAGTGTGTGCACATTGAATACATCCTTTGTAATCCAGCACTTTGTGTGTGTGCTCACGTTCTCCCGTTGCTCAGCTCTATTCCATGATTGATACACAGGCACAGCAGCATAGCCGTCGAAAGGCCATTGATTAACACTTTGAGTGAGTGTTCTGTCTGACACACACATGGAAGGTCGGGAGCATGGGCACGGACCTCTGTGGGGTGTCACATTGAGAATGCTAACCATACCCAGTGGCAGGCCTGCTGTAAATTGTGAGTCATGAAAGCATTAGCCAGGTGCTCGAGCCTCTCCTGCTGGACGAGGTTCTCTCCAGCGGAGAGCGTCCAATCTGCTCGCTCTGCGATGAACTGTCTCCTCATTCCTCGCCTCTCTATCTCTCCCCGTCGTCCTCTCCCCAAGGAACCTTCTGAACACAAATCACTCTCTAAACATCCACAGAAGATCTCGTCTGTCTCTGTGAAGGCAGTTAGTTATAGCGGCAATCAGGTAAGCTATGCCTACAGCTCCAGAGCACACAATTAAAACAACTCTGCAGGGCTTTGGCTGACTTAATGATTTCTGCTCCTGCTTTATGGTTGGTCCCCTCCATCTGTCAGAGGGAAATGAGGGGCTCCCAGTCATTGTTGGCTAAAATAAATGGCTTATACCGTAGTTGCTACTGTAGCAGCATGTTGCCATTTGCTTTTCAGAAGGTTTGAGCAAAACACCTTGTGTTGTTTTTGTAGAAATACAACTGTTATGTTTAGAATTCCACAATTATTTCATAACCACCCCGGAATTATTTTTAAACCCGCGTTAAGTAATGTTGTTGGTATCAGTACCAAAGCCAATGAGCCAATGCTTGTAGTGTTGAACCTACAGAGAATTGTCAACTCTGCAGCTTTACGCAACTTTAAGCCTCTTAGCTCACTGTTTTAGTTCTCTAGACCACAAGTAGACTATATGAGTCTAACCGCCCTCATCAACCCCATATATAATACTGCAGGCAGCCAAGCTGAGTGTGCACTACCTGCCCAGCATGAAGTGAACACTACATGCTGAATAAAGTAAAAACAAAAAAGACAGAAGTCGGTGCGGCCAAAAAGGAGAATATTGAATATTGAACTTACATTTGTCAAGAAGCCAGAAATGAGCCCAGTGAAATGGACATGTTGCTCTGTATCTGCTGGATGTGTACTGTACTGTACTGTGCAAACCTTAGCTATAACAGCTTGATAAGCCAATGGTATATCATGGCTACAATTACTCCGATGATGGTTCTTTGAGTTTGTTTGAAAGTCTTTCTGCCCCTAGTAGGGCTGCACAATTGTGTGTCTAGGCAGAAGCACAACAAACTCTATGACTGTGACTAGCATTTGCAGTATAAGTATATCTAATATTTTTCTACCACCATTTTTACAGCAATCCAGTAACATCACCTGCACAAAAATTGCGGCCTCCCAAATAACCAGAGTTGTAACAACAATTCAACTCCAATCTGTTCCAATCAACTGTTGATCGGAGCTATATCTTCGACCAGGTGATAAGTGATTGACTCTATAATCCCCTTGTGCCTACAGCTTATTGGGAGGGATTTTGTGGTAGTTTTCAGGGCCTTGATAGTTTCATCTTGATGGCTGCATCATCTGCTGCAACTATGGCAAAACTTTTGCAAAGTATGTTTGTGTCGTCATCATCATCATATTTCTTTGTTTTGATTGACTATATTGTTGTTTTCTTCTCCAAAGCTTTTTCTTCGCCCTAGTTACTTTTTTGTGTCTCTTAAACACAGTAGATATGTTTTTATTCGGCCCTTCCTGTGTTCCTGCCACCAGCGCCCAGAAGCAGGCTCTTCTTGTGGACTTCATGTTCCTATTCCATCTTGATAAGTGGTAGAATAAACAAGATTGGGTCTCAGTTAATGACATTGTAAATAATTTCAGTTCTAAAATTACAAATGTTAATGATGCCATTGCCCGCACTATGATAAATGTAGTCTCTAGTAAGAAAACAACACCATGGAGATATGCCATGCTGGTAAAAAACTAATAATCAGAATCAGATTTATTGCCAAGTAGGTTTTCACATTAAAGGAATTATGTATGTATGTTGGTGCATAACAATAAACACAGTAAGTAGAAAATATAAGAAAAGATGAAAGCAAGTACTGCAAGTCAGAAGCATGAATTAAATATAAAATAGACAATAAAATATGAAAAAATATTTTGAAATAAAGATACAGACAATATGTTTGTACAATATTAAATTAAAGAACCGTACACACTTCTACAGGAATGTGCAGAAGTTCACAGTATTTAAGTACGTTGAAGAATAAAGAATATTTGCATTGTGCAAAAATAAGACAAAACAATGCGCACCAACACACCAACGCAGCCATCCGCGGCTCCATCTTGGTCGCTTGAAAATGTGTCAAATAGCTGAACGCAGGTGGCGAAAAACAAATCTACAGGTGCTTTATGACATCTATAAAGACATGTTTTACATTTATAATTTTCAACAGGGAAATGCCTTCTCTGACATCATTGCCAAAAGTAATAATAATGCACGTGCCTTATTTGTTGACAGGCTGACAAAGACAAAGTTATGCAGTAAATTTGCCGCATTCTTAACTGACAAAATTCAGAAAATTACACAAGCTGTAAAGTTCCTCCATATCAGGTACTGTATAGGGTCTTTATAGCCCTATTAAAACCAATTCAATTAGCATGACACAGTTTGATCCTATAGCTATAAAACTTTGGAAGACATTGTGCAACATTTGAAATCCTCCTCCTGCTGCCTTGATATTCTACCCACAGACTTTTTGAAAAATGATTTTTAAGTGCATGGCATCATATCTTCTGCACATAGTCAACACTTCTCTACTCTCAGGGTATTTCCCACAGGTCCTGAAAACTGCAGTTATTAAGCCACTAGAATGATCTAGACAGCTCACTAATGAACAATCACAGGTCCATATCAAACCTCCCATTTTGAAGTAAAATCATTGAAAATATGTTTTCCAGTCAGGATTTCAACCACACCACAGCACAGAGACTGCTTTTGTTGATGTCTTAAATGGCATCCACTTAAACACAGACAGTGGAAAAGTTTCAAAATTGGTATCATTAGATTTCTGCTGCATTCAGTACAGTCGACCACAACATATTACTACACACACTGGAAAACTGGATCGGACTTTTCGGCACAGCGCTAAACTGGTTTGAATCCTATTTCAAGGACAGGGACTACTTTGTGTCGAGTGATAATTCCACACATCCAAGCGTACAAAACCCAAGGCTCCATTCTCAGACCTCTTCTGTTGAACATCTTACGACATCACCAGTTGACAAAATTTCCCCCAAATTTCTTCCCTTTTATTTTTGGGTTACTCTTTCCTAAATCCTATGATGTGCATCTTTTTATATCGACTTTTTATATTGCCTTGTGTTTCTTTTATATCATTTCTTAATGCCTTTCTATCTTATCTGAAGCACCTTGACCTTGCCTCGTTGTTGAAAGGTGTTATACAAATGAACTTGCCTTGCCTGTGCAGAGTTAAATTAGGAGCACTTGAGTTGTTAGTGAGGTTGCATAGATGTATGAATCGCAATCATTTAAATATGATTAGTCATGCTGTCCCAGCAACTAATAGTCAAAAATCACTTAATGCAGCTTTAACTAATTTTGTAATTATTTAATGGCTTTTATAATGGCTTTTTTATTTCATATTAAATATGTGAATAAATTATAGCTAATGTGTACAAAGAAAGATATTCCATTTTGGATAGATTTGTTTGGAGAAAAAAGCATTTTTTGGAGCCCTATCATTAAACCACTGTGAATGGCTCTTTTACATGGAACTCACGGACACAACCCTTTGGGGAAGTCTTTAGCACTGTGCACATGGGGAATGAAGGGAATGAATATTTATTTTCCCCTGTGTATGTGACTTGAGATGAGGAGGGGTAAGCCGCTATCTAACATGGTCCCACTATGTGAATCCCCCCTCTTGTACTGAGGCTACTTCTCTGGCCCGATGTTGCAAACCTGCGGTCTGAGAAGTTTTTACGTGCTGCTTATCTCCCCCACAGCACTTCCCCTTCTAAATCTACTCTAAATCACATGAGACTTTTGCCTCACCGCGTCTGAGTATGTCATTTTGCTCTCCTCCTACTTTCACCCCCCGGAGCCCCCACATCCCCTGAGTTTTTCCTCTCAGCTTATATCTTTCTCTGCCAGTTCCCCTCTCACTTTGTCTTCCCTTTGCTTCTCTCCTCCCTGTACAGCCCTTCATTTTCTCCTCAGCAAGGGGCTGAATCACTTTCTGTGTGCGTATGTGTGATTCTGTGCGTGTGCTCACGCTTGGTTTTGTGTAGTCCTCACTTGAAGTTTTGTGCTTACTGTAATTAAATGGTCATGTATTACAATACATTAACCTCTTTTGGCCCAAATGGTCCCAGTCTAAACGAATGCCACTGGAGGTACGTCTCCATTTTAACATATTTACATCTGTGTTTTTGTATACTATATTTTAATATAGTACACATAGTCTATCATAAGAGGTAGGTGTTTGTATGTTTGTGTGTTTAAATTTGATAGACCTTTATAAAAACCTGTTACTTCTGCAGCCTATTTCAAAAGTTGGTCTTTTTACTGATTGAAGAGAATATCATTTGGGAGTGAAATGTCACGGCATTATTTATTCTCTTTATAGCATTCTACTGTAGTCGCAGACAGCAGATGTCGTGCCATACCTGTCGCATTAATATGCAGTCTGGCAATCCTGAGAAGAGCACTACAGCCCATTATTGAGCGATGCTCTTAGTTATACTGTTAGCATAGTTAACAGTGTCAACATTGAGTATTACTACAATCAACAACATGCTGTCATTATTTATGCCTGCCGCCCCACTAATTACATAATTAGTGGCAGTGTGCTAAAATGACTATGTGGGCATTTTGTTTGCTGCTCGTTGCATACATGCACATGCACATGAAAAAAAAAACATTTTCTTGCTTTCAGCATACGCTCTCAAAGATGCCTTTTGTATGGAATAGAGATCCAACTTTCCTCAGTCTTGAGACATAGCTTTTTCCTTTTTCTCCATTACACATTGTAACTCTGGCCATTAATGTGAATGCCAGCAGTAATAGCTCAAACGGCAGAACAGCACGTCTCTTTTCTCCAGTTTCTGGACGTTCACAGACCATAGAGACTGCCTGTGTAAATTTTCTGCGGATGTCTGACCCACAGTGTGACCATTGATTTAATGTTCTCAGCGGTGTGACTCGCGATTGGCTGCACAGTACCTGAAGTAGATAGATATCCTGTAGCTTGAAATACCAGCCACACTGGACTCCACAACCATTAGCCACTAATCAAAAAGCAATAAATTACTCATCAGATTAAAGGGGAAAAAAATGTATTCCACAATACTTCCGCTGCTCATTCTAGCAGAATTTAAAGGAAGATAACAACTCAACTCTGTGCCCTCCATCAACTGTCTCTGACATATGGAGAAAAATACCATTTATCATTGTGAGAGAAAACAAATCCATCCATATCACATTTCCAATTCAGACAAGGCTGTAATTCTTACATAATTAGGCAGATGACATGCTTTCATCGCATACAGCTCTTTTATTGGCAGCCGTCTCGTAACTGTTGTTTTGCCAGACATGTATACAAGTGATAGAGGTGCTCACAGCCTACTCATCTATGCTCATTGCCAGGCATTTAAAGGGTTAGCTATAGACCCTACAGTGTGCTCTCCCACACACTGTCATCATGCCTCACTGTGAACCTACATTTAAAAAAAGAAACCTTCTCTATTTCTATCTATTTATCCATCTATCTATCACTCTACCCTGCTATCCCTCCTTCCTTCCTCCTCTGAATCACGGCTATCAGGTGTCGAGCGCTTTCACTTCTGAAGGGCATGATTGATTTTTTTAGCCGCAGGTTTGAATCTGCTGCCCTGAGCCTTGAACCTCCAAGCACCAGGAGCGCACTGACCTTTCACTTGTCTCTGCTAAGTAGGCGGGCATCACTTGGCTGTCTAACAGACGCCAAGTCACACTCATTGCACACATCTCAAATATCAGCTAAAGGTCGATGCTGAAAGCCAGGGAAGAGAAGTAGTATGACCTATCATTAAAAGGCACACACTAACTTTCCAGATAATTATCAGTAACCACAAACAGTATGTATGAATGCAATCTAAACATGGTGCATGGTGCTGAATAATTATGATGTTTGTATTTCGATTTCTGAAGTGTTTGGTCAGCTGTCACATTATCCTACTATTACTGAGAGTGATGGTGAAGCAGGATATTATTGCATGAGATGTTGTGTAAGCTTTGGTACAAATGAAAGTGCTCCTCTTACATCTGACACGCCTGCTCTAACCGTTACTTAATTTTTGAGACATGCAAATTATTTTTCCTCTATAATTTCCCTCATTTTAACAGAGATGATAAACAACACAACAGGGGAAATGGGACAAATGCAGTTTGCAAAGGTTTTATTTATTTTCCATTTAAACTGACAAACACATCACTTTATTCGAATATGAACACATTTAACGGTTAAATAATGATGCTCATTCTAGCGAACTGAGGTCCAAATCAGAAATTAGAGACACAATTAGAGACATGAGTAATGAACACACTGAGATGACTGACAAATAGACAAAAGGGGAACATTTATACTGTACCTGTCTGACAATGAACAAAAAAGTGGGGGGCTAGGGAACATACTAAAGTAAAGGGTTAACTTTAAATGTATATAGTTTATCAGTTTAACCCACAATATTGCTTTGCTCTGTATGATTTAAGAGCAGAATTCATGTTTGATAACACATACGAAGTTCTGACTTAAGTTTTGAGCTCTCCCATGAATCCTTATGAGGTGGTTCTGACCAATTACCACACCGATAATTTATAGGTACGTCAACGCCCTAGGCTCTCCGTTTTGCTGAAGGAATGCCACATTAGGATGCAGGAAACGGAACAGAAACTAAACCAGCAGGAAGCCCTCAACTCATTACAAAAGTTTGAGTTGTAAGTAGCGTTCATGTCCACATCCAAGTCATAATTATCACTGGGAAACTCAGATTTTTCTGAAAGCTCTGATATACTGTATCTGGTGCTGTGTGTAATATGGAAGTGCCTGAAAACTAAACAAATGTGCCTCACATCAGCCAAAGTCCGCCATACGTACAACCACCTTGATGACGTGAACACCTGCACGTTGTTATAATTGGAATCTTTCCCATCTCTACAATCCATCCCATAAAACGTGAATGTGGCATAAGAGACATGTGACTGGGCCCTCTCTGGAAACATTCAAAAAAGGTTCCTGTAATTTGTGGTTGCCAGTCCAACACACAATTTCTGCTACTGATATTTCCTGCAGCATTCTGCCAGTTAGAGAGGTACTAATGCCTTTCTGTGGGTGAGGCCTTCAGGTGTTGGTGTGCTACAATAGATAATTTGGGCAGGAGCAGTAATTTGACAGTAAAACATGCAGGATGGCATCAGTACCTACATGGCACCGCGTGATATCACATTGGAAACCTCAGTGGCTGGACCAGTTTGGACAACACACTCATCCGCCAGCGTCCAAACATTCGCTGGCCAGGTCTCCTCTTGTGTGTTAAATGACCCAGTGGATGATATGTGAAGTGATGTTATGTGGGCTGACATGGCTAAGCTGGCACAGAGTGGTACCACTGTCTGGCTGCACAGTAAATGTTGTTTCTCCAGCTTTGCTAATGTTTTCCATCTTGCCCTCCAGAAGATATTTTTGATTGAATCCCCTTTCTTTGTCGTGGAACACAGAAAAATGGTTCACTGTGAATACAAAAGAAATTCTGAGTCTGCTGTGGCAAGATAAGTGATCAGAGGAATAGCTCAGGGAGGAACATTATCAGACGAGGGGTTGTAAACATTTTTTTTCTTGTTATATAGTACACGATAGTTTAATGTGAATACTGGCTAAGAGGATTTAGCAAGAAATTCTCTGGTGCTAACAAACATCTCAGAAATCCAACACATTAAGTAATGCCTCAGCAAGTGTGAGTCAGCAGCTCATAAACAGTATGTGCTAATATCTGGTAGTGCTGAATTTGGTTTACAGTTTGCTGGAGGAGGTGATGAATTGTTTGCTTGTACACAAATTTTAGGTATTTGAGGAAGCCTCGATTGGTATAGATAAAATGCACAATAATAGTTTTGAATTGAAGTGGCTCGGGATAATGTTGTGTTTGGATGCTGCAGGGCTTTCATATTTAGCATAAGCTGTGCAATGCTGAGAAGCTGGAAGGACAAAATTTACACTTAATGCATAACAAAAAATCCACTTTTAGATGAGCATTTGATGCATAATGATTTTGAAATTGCTCCCTCCTTTATTAACAGGACCATTGCCTTGCCTTGGTGTCTCAACAATTATGAAATATCTTGAAAACCATTGCCAATTAAAATGTTTATATAAAAGAAGAAATTGCCACAATAGTTACTGAAATAAGTGATGCATTAAACCCTTCCTTATATACCACAGTTTAGTTTAGTCATTAGTCACTTATAAAGAATATATTGCTATATGCACATTTAAATTAATTCTCTCTCAGAAGAGAAAAGTTGGCCTTCTCTTTCTTTAACATTAATACTTAAGCTATGCAGACATAGTCTTCCTGTCAAAATCGATTTGTGAAATACCGTAGATTGTTGATGAGATACAATAGATAACAGTGTGATTACTGAAGGCTGACAATGTATATATTAACTTTTACTATTGTACTGTTAATTGTCATTTTAAAAAGACAGAACAATTATAGTTTTAATAGGCAATCAGCGTGTTCGGGGTTATTTTCCTTTTTTATTCTTTTCAGAAGCTAAATATCAGTAAACAGTAAACCTACATTGATGTCACTGCACAGGACATACCAATGATAGCGAAAGCAATGTTTTTGATATCAACACTGAATCAAATGACTCCCTTTACTGTAAAAGAGTTGGTAGTAATGCTGATCCCATTGAAAATCAACACCCAGGCCTGCAGCAGCCATATCCAGCAAACTAGCTCACATAATCCTGCTCAGGTATACATGCTGAATGAAACAATTGGCTGATAAAAGACAGCTGAACATTTATCAAGCCATAGACACACAGATATGTCTGGAATTGGAGGACCAAACCAGAGTGACTTGGAGTCTACATTCTGTCCACTAGCAGTCAGATATTGATTTATGTTGCCTCAACTGAGTATTTTATTGTATTAGCTCAATCAGTCCACACTTAAGAGACGGTAACCACAATAAATGCTAAGGTGCAAGAACAAAGATAATTCAGGAGAAGAAGGCTCAGCTGCAACATTAGTTACTGAAAATGGTTTACAGAAAAGCATTTGCTTTGTTGTGCCACTATCAAGGATTTGATCCAAGGGAAATAAAGTAGAGAAGTAAAAAAGTAAAATGCAGTATTCTTCATTGTTGTCTAAAGCATATGCGCATACATATCCATAAATGCATATATACTGTATAATATTTGAAGTCATCACCGCCTGCCATGTTTTTGCTCCTGGAATGTTTGTAGTTAAATGGTGAATTTACCTGAAGCACAAAAAAACATATTCTCATTTATCCTTATAGTGGTATCTGGCCATGCAGATAGCTTTGATTTTATATGCCGAGGTTTTGAGTTGAGTTGTCTGCCTTTAGATTCCTGCTACCACCACAATACATTTGAACTAAACTACAGACCTTACTATGGACAGATTTCACTGGAACTATCTTTCTTTGGTTGAAAATAGCCTCACATATACATATACCAGACTTGCCGTGCACTCTCATAGAGTACGAACACACATGCATCATATAAAGAGCTTTCCATATATCACGCCACAATGCAGTAAGGCTTTTTGTGACAGACTGATTTTATTTTACATCTACCATCACACTTTACGCTGTACCATAATGTAGATGGAGTGTTTGAATTTTAAGCACTTTTGTATTTCAGTAGGAAGCACAGAGCTCTAGTGGAGGACGTGTGCTGCTGCATCCTTTATGATGTGTTAATGCAATTTAATCTGTAGTTTCTGACAGGCAACATTAATGTAGTAACGTTTATGTCACCGTGCCATTGTGGTCTAGTTGGATGTTACATTCACAATAGTTGGGCTATTTTTTTTCACAATGGCAAGAGTATATTGCCTATTCTTGGTAGAGAGTTGACTCTTGCCAAATGAAATAGCTTTGCAATACCCTGGCTGTCAGACCCCACACTATTTTCCAAAACCTTTTGAATATCTTGAGCGGTTTCAGGATCTTGTAATAGCTCTTTTTATCTCTGTTTCTCGTTTACCTTTCTTCCCTCCACTTCTTAGTCCCTCTCCGGCCTTGCCAAACATAACCTATAATCTTTACAGTTCACCCTTCAGTCAATAATATACTACAGCTCAAATTCTAAAATAACTTTACATTAAATAAGGGGTGATGCACTCTTTATCTCAGTGTGAACTTTTATTTAAATGGGCTGCAATGTTTGAAAAAGGAAAATACATTATCTAACTTTAAATGGAAGGAGTCTATCTGTCTTTCTATCCTTCGATTATCTCAACAACCATTCATCTGATTGACTCCACACTTGGCGGGTGTATTGCAGAGGGCCTACAGAAGTGCAGTGTTGAGTGTGAAGTTGGAAGAGCTGTTCTTGAGAAAGCTGCAAGCAGCATTACTGGAGGCCAAGCGATTAGCCTGTTCCAAACAGTCACATTTTGAACAGGCACTGCACTACTATTATAAATGAGACACAATTGCAAAGTATGAAAAGCAATATTCGTAATTTTCTCAAAGAGAAGATTCACATTTTTGAAATTATTGTACACATGTATACATGTACATATATACAGATGGAACTGGCTTGGATTATTACAGTACAATACAGTTTCCAACATCTGGAACTGGGATGTCGTCATTAAATGTAAAACTGAAGTATTCAGTCAGTCATTTTTATTGTTAAATACACTAATAAAATTTGAAAACCTGTGGTAAGATTCAGGTTAAAAGGCTATTTCCTGTGTAAATCGTGCTGTGTGACTGAGCTGACTTTGCCTTGGCTGTCAAAATCACTTAGGACTGTGGTCTTAATAGAGAACATGAGCTCTGGATTCACTGCAGTGTTTCTCCTTTTTGTCTGCTCATGTTCGAAGAGGATCTGAAATGCATTCCCTATGTGTAATTTAGTTCAAGTCAGAGGAGTCTCTGTTTGTCACTCTCCAAATTTGCTTCCAGGCAGGAACAAACAAGTTAACACCAGGGTGACATAACAACTCACTAACAAACTCTCAAGCACATATCCACCTCAACAGTCATCGAATTAGGCTGATTCATAATTGCTGAACAAAATGTGCAGTACAGTAGTCGGGCCGAAATGTGCTGCAACACATTTGCAGGTTTATGGGCATTCGCACACTGTTCGTGATGATGTTTGCTAGTGAGCATGTTAAAGTTAAATGACTCATGCCTGCCTCTGTTGTTGTTTGAGACCTTTTATGCAGCCCCACATCCACCAGAAGAACACAAACTTTAGCACAGACTTGCACCCAGCGAGGTCACTCCTTGTGTCTCCCGGCGTGTCCATCGCCGCCTGTTCACGCGGTGATGCAACGCATGAATAGAGAGGGAAGGCGAGGTAGAAAGAGAGTCGACGCGGTAACAGCGGCCCCTGTGGCGCGCGACGAGGTTTATACGCCTCTGCCTTGTCTCGTAAGCATCACTCCGCCATTGGCCCTGGGGCAGAGTGCTCGCTGACACCTGTGTGCCGCCCGCGCTTCTCAGTGGCGTTCCATTCACCCTCTCTCATGTTGACACCAGGACTCTCTGCTGCTGCCTGTAGACATGTCAGCATCTTCCCCTTCTCTTTATCTCTCTGTCTCTCTCGCTCTCTCTGGATGGGATTTTTCCCTCATCTAAATATGAAAGGAATGAAAAGTGGCTTTGGCCCTGCTCAGTAGTACATGGTATTGCATTATGCATAATTGACTCTTTGAATTCGCCTACTACTTGACTCTTGAATACACAACTTATTTACCTCCTCTGGTATCGTCAAGTCTCAGTATATCAGCCAGCAATAACTCCCCCCACTTAATTATCGGATTTTATTAGAGTGCTCGTGCTCAAGTAGCTGTTTAGTTCGTCATTCCTTTATGTCTGCAGTACATATTTCTGTCTGTTTTTCCTTCAGCCTGCCCTTCTATCTATCTACTATCAGTATCTACTGTATCTAACCTTTCTGTCATCCTTTCTGTCTACACGTGCATACACCTTTATACTAATCTGCACACTTCATACACCTTCACACCCCCCTTGGCATTTCTCAGCAGCTTACAACCCTCAGGCAGAGCCACTTTGTAGGGAAGTGATAACATGTCAGCTCTGCTTCTTCTTGGCAATCACACCATGCAGCCCGGTGCAAGCTCCACACAGATTTTCATACGCAACTCGTACTCAAAGAACAAGCCGAGGAAAATCTATGAATGGACAGAACAGCTTGTCCAGCCCTGCTCCAGACCAGAGTTTTACCAAAGCTGCAACCACCAAAGCTGAACGCTCCGAGAAAACGTAGTGTTTTGAAATATTTGGCAAAATGCCCCGGATCTGTGCAGAAAGTCATTTGGCCTCATGCAAGAAATACTTCTACAAACAGATTTGTTCTAAGTTGTTCTAAGTATTAGTGATTTTAGAGAATTTTCTTCCTTTCTCCACAAGGGAAAAATACTTGTTTGACTGAGGAATTATAATTCCCTAATCTAAATGAAACTGGGGTTTAAATATGTTACAGAAATAAACTTAAATAAAAGTAAATAACTGAAATAAAATGTAATGCGAAATTAATATTCTATTCACCATATCAATGTGCACTGATGGCTTGCTAATTTACCACAACATTTATTTTACGTTTGGTTTTCTTTTCTTGTGGATTTTATGATTTTACTGGCATGTTTTGGCTTGGAAACAACCGTTCAGTAGCTGTTAGGAAAATGATCTCACTCCGACACCTCAGGTTTGATATTGTAACATTATCTTTTGTATAATATTCTGTCATCTATCTGCGTGACTGTCACGCCCACTTGACCTGCTTCCATCATGGACCACTTCACTTTAGAAAGCCATTTTTTAGCGTCTAGCTTCTTGTCAGTCTATTCCATTAATGTGTTATGTTTTGTTTGCTGATTTCTGACAGCAGGACTAGAAGCTCCACCATGTGAAGTTCTTCTTTTTACACTTGGGTAACAGTTTTAGTGAATGAGATTTGCAAAGCCACCTTAAATGGCAATGTGGAGGCATCAATTATGCTACTTGGAACACTTGTACAACCAAATCTCACGGAAAAAAGTCAGAGAGGTTTATTCTTCTTGCATGAGGCCCATTGCCTTTTGCTAGATGATTTTGGGGTTTCAGTGGCTTATGTCACTATTTATTTATGGTCTGGTGGTGATTTTGAAAGTGACTGTGTCACTAACAACACAGCAGGACACAAAAAGAAGTATTTTGGGAGCGTTTTTGCATTGATTGGAGGGTCTCTCAGCCTATGAAGGGTGGTTGGTGCTTGTTTCCATCTCAGCTTCACTCAGGCTCCACACTGAAGCCCAAATGACTTTTTCTGGCTGCAGTAACTGCCAAGAATTGGGTGAGCAGAAAACCCAGCTTCAGGCCTCACGGTGGACACATTTTAAGTATATGTAAGTACAGCAGGCAATAGTAACACTAGGGTTGACAAATATAATATCTTGCATAACCATTTATACATTGACCTAATACAGAAAATAAATCCAATAAAATTATACCTGATTGTTCACATCACCCACCCTGATACATACTGATACTGTATATATTTCTTGTGTCAAAACAGCATTGCATCAACGACTTAAAGTAATATCAAAAGGTCCCAACCCTGTTAAGCAGTGGTCTGTACGGCAGGTACTTAACCTTTTGACTTTGGATCTGAGCTCAGTAACCTGTATCATAAACAAGGTTTGTGTGTGTGAAACTTGCATCAGTCTCGATCACAGCCACTTCACCGCAAAGAGAGTTGTTGGTGTGTGTTGAAAACAGTCTCATCTGGCCAATGACATCTCCACTTCAGGGCTGAAAAGTGTATTAAAAGTGAAGGCGCATACATTTAGTGACAACCATTGTGTCACCCTTGGTTCCAATGAATGAACAATGAACATTTATGTGACTGATTTAGAGTCACATGTCGAGCTGTGCTGCACCTCGCTGTGCTCATGTTGTCCAAGGGCTCACCTCTGTGTTTTTGTCAGCCTGTTCCTGAGCCAAACAGGGTAATCTACTTATGTGAAGGCCCCATTAATGAATTGGTTCCCATCACTGTGGAGCATAGTGTGGCTTCGTGCTCTTGGATGCCACAGAGGTGGCAATTATTCAGTGACAGCCCAACAGTACACCTAGAGGGAAATTGAACAGAAGTCCTTTAGTATTATCCAAACAACACATTAATCACGTCACTAACAGCACTGTATTTTTCGTGAAAGGCTTTGTGAGCGCATGGAGCATTCACTAAACAGTATTATCTCTCAGGATGGTATGCTCTATCATCCTCCGTCCAGGAGAATGGCTCACATTTTCTAGAATTATTCGCAACCTGAGAAGTCCTTGGGGATTGTTTGTCTCCAGAGACAGTAACTGTAGCCCCCAGGATGGATTGACAGATCTTTTTTTTGCTCAACGTCGTTCAAGAATGCAGTTTGCACCTTTGTTTGCCTCTGAAACCTTGAGAGATATTCTATGGTGACTGTTATACCTGCCAACTGTCTTACTGAGTGTGTTGTTTTACTCCAGTGCGCAGTGAAGACGGTGTTGTTTATTGTCTCAACACCTGTGTATCCTTTGAGCAAATACACTTCTCTGTTTCTGTGTGAATTAAGGTCTTCCTGCTCTTCATCTTCACCCTGGGAAATTGGTTCAATCTACCTTGTGGACACTGCAATCATATAAGGGGGAGTCACTCTGCAGGCACATCGCACCAACGGGTCATGCTAGCTGCCTCAATCATCCCATATGCAAGCCAGCTGGCCAACAAAGGCGAGCAAGCTGTTGTGTTCTTGTTAACTTCAGTTGGGTACTGAAGAAGTCTATCAACCGTGATATTTTCTGACCTATCGTTAGAAATTGTTTTCAGTTTTTCATCTTGTAGTGTATCATGGGTGAAATAAGAAAAAAGATAAATAAAGTCTTATTCTTTATATTTTTTGTGAAAAGCATGTTTTGTAACAAACACTAAACCCCCAGAACCTCTACACTTTTAACATCGCTGCTCCACCCCTGTTGCTCTGTAAAATAACAGTCAACCCAGAGGGGAAACTTAGGCTGACCGCGTTTTCGTAGTTTGGATAATTGTATTATTCATATTTAAAAAATGTGTCAGAACTGAGGGGTCAGCAAAGATTAGAGAGATGAAAGCATTGAATAACATTTTATAAACATGGACTGAAGGCGTCCAAAGATACCCTTTAACACTGACATTGGCTGTATCATAGAATCTGACCGATGTGTTATTATTACTCCCACCACGCTGTCATAGATTTCTTACTGCTGCTGTGAATAATAGTCAAACATTGAATGAAAACTGCGGGAAAAAAAAGCCATACCACCTTGCATGCCCAAACACATACACACACACCTTATATGCAGAGATGAGAGAATAAGTGAGAAAGCAGTCACAGTATCACAAGAGGGTGTCACAGTGAGATGACATTATCAGCTTAAATCAGTCCTTGCCGACACACCGCCAAGACAGGGTTCCCTGCTATTTATGGCAGCTGTAATTTCTGTGGAGAGTGGTGACAATCATATCTGCTGGATATGATTACCCACTTGTACGCCTGATAGTCAAGCATAGTCATTAGCTGTTACAAAGACTCTCAAATCTGTTCACAGAACAATTCATGTTCATTTACTATCAAATCCTTTTGTTTAGCTATGATTTTTATATCTGATGATAACACAGTGTGTCTGGCAGTCAGAGTTTGGGTGAAAAGGTCTTTGCTCAAAGTGGCTCAAAGAACAATGTATACAAGAATTATGAATAAATGAGCAAGTAAAGTTAACAGGTAATCAGTTAACAATACAAAAAAAACAGCATTTTTATGTTTTTTATCCATTTTTAAGCATCTTGTTCTGGTCAGGGTTTAAGCGCCAGCAGTGCAGCCCAAACATGCTTCACCCCAGCAACTTCCTCCAGCTCCTCCCGGTGAAAACCCCGGCACTCTCAGGGAGCTGAAAGATCAAATTCTACCATAATAAACAGGGTCTGCCCAGGTGTCTCCTCCCAGTCGGTCGTTTCAGAAACCCTCCCACCACAAGGAAGGCGTCAGGAGGCATCCTTACCAAGAGCCCAAACAATCTCAGCTGGTTCCCCTCAATACAAAGGAGCAGCAGCTCAATACAGAGGTTTACTTGAATCGTTGAGCTCTACGCTTTATCACGTAGAGTGAGGCCAGGAAAACCTCACCTCAGCTGCTTGAATCTTCAATCCCATTCTTGCGGTCACTACCCAAAGCTTGTGACCATAGTTGAGAGTTGAAGCAAAGACTGAGTAGAGAAATGAGAGCTTTGCTTCATAGCTCAGCTCCCTCCTCACCGCCACGCTCAGATATAAAGCCAGCGTTACTGCTGCTGATGCAGCTCACCCAGTCTGTCTTTTGAGCGTTCTTATCCTCACTACTAAGTTATTATTGGATATGTGGGGAGATTTGGCATCAACCCAAGCAGTTGTGGATTATTTATTTATGAGTCATATTTTTTCCCAAACTACATTGTGCTCCCTTAGAGGGAAATCGTTTACTTATTCATTTACCAGGGAGGAAATAATGTGCTGTATTGTTATCTGGAGACTTGAGTGAAGTTAAAATGAACGGTAAAACTACCAAGAGAAATGACAAAAGAAATCGAAGCAAAACAAAATGATTGGAACAATAAGTCGCTGTTCTTTAACAGTTTCATTGAGATGTTATAAATTATTTTTGGATTAGTTTAGTTTAAATTCTTTTTAGCAATAACTTACATGTCATTCAAAGCAGATTTGAAAAATACACACTCTAATAATCCCTGACAACAAGACTTTCACTTGAACAGTGAATTCTTAAGAGGAAAAAGCTGAAAAAAATAAATATTTTTGCTAATAAAGTAAAAAAATACATATATACAGAATCACCACTATACCCCACTGCTGGCCAAAAGCTATGCCTCTAGCACAGGGGTTTTCAAAATCTGAGACTGTGGGCTTCCCCTCTGTCAAAGTTTGGAAAAAGGCGCCTCCTCATCCCCCCTTAGTTTACTTGCTTAATTTGGCTCAACTCCTGGATGCCTATGGGATCATGATTGAGCCAAGGTAGCCTAATATTGCTGTTTGACATAACTTAATAGTTTGACATAACAGATTACACCAAATACATAAAAAACAAAGGTCTGTCTTAAGGCGTTTATGAGTTTCTGATTTGAGGAAAGTGGGGAAAAACAGTCAAATTCCCCCAAACTAACTATCTCTTTAACCAAATCACACATATTTAGGTTATTCTATGTGATTTCCTTTGATAACTAATGTCATAACAAATGTTATGTTTTTTCACTTCCATTCACTGAGCCTCCCCTGAAACTGTTTGGAGCCCCCCTGGGGAGGCCCACCTCCCACTTTTAAAACCTCTGCTCTGGCGTAGTTCTTTCCAAGATGTTGTGAATTTTTTTTTTTTTTTTAATTAATGACTTACCTTGCATTTACACAGTCACAGTAATTTATATCTACTCTGCACTCTGACAATTCTGTACTAAATCTTTTTCATGTGTTAAGTGAGAATTTAATGATTTAATCAGTTTGAATGAATTCCATTTATTATATTTCTTCTTATAATGTACGTAAATGTACTGTAGCTTTTACGACAACCTTCGTATTCATCTTAACCCTTTTTTATACTGTACCCATAATATTGGAATATCTGCCACTATGTCGAGCGTCTTCATTGTCTTAATATCGTTTGTCTTATGATTTGTGTTCTATGTATTCCCAGGTTTCCTCCAGTTAGTGAGCTGGCTCCATTTGGCACACCAGTGGGGACAATTCTAGCTGCTGCTATGAATCAAACCATCTTCTACTCCATTGTGGCAGGAAATGAACTAGGTATGTGTTACAGATCATATACCACGCAACCAATCAAGCCTACATTTCATAAACTCCAAGTGAATGTTTTTTATTACAATTCAGTTTTTATTACAATATTATATCATATAATATATATTTCCCTCCTCTTGCAAAACAGACTGACTCAAATTATGACACAGACTCTGTGTTTGAAGAACAAAGCCCTCTTGTCCCTATTTTTTATTTATTTTTCTGTATAAAGCAAAGATACTTTTGTACCAGTGCATCAACTTCTACAAAGCCTTTTCTCTGACAACTGCAGATGTCCACAAACTAAATTTTCATCACAGCAAAGAAAACTGCAAAAACAAATGTGTGTTTTTACTAAGCAATCAGATTCTAAAATACTAGCTGTGAAATGTTCCCGCATTATTTTGAAAATTGTGGGATGCACGCCATAACCATAGGTACTGTTTGTCCTGTCTTTGTCTAGAAGTCGGGACAATTTTGGAGATACTTGCAGCTTCAGAATGCTTTTCACTCTTGTTTGCAAAGTCTGAAGACCATAATTACACCCTGGGAGAGAGAGAACACCAGACATGTGTGAGGTTAGCTCAGGTGTTTAAGCCAAAAGTAGGAGACGTACCTGTGAGCTGGAGAGTTTACAGGAGAGTTTAGGAGGAAGCTGTCAGTCAGTAACCCCTTCCCACCATGCACCTCCTGCAGTGCTCCTGCAGTGATCTGTGTCTGTGTCATGTGGAAACAGGAGCTACAGTCACTTTCCCTTAGATACTCCTGGAAATTGCCTGCTCAAGACCTAATAAGAGTTCTATAAATCTACCTCCAGGCCCCTAGCAGTAATATTCTCAGGGAAAGCATAAGCATTCTGAAGCATGACCTTTTTACGTAGCCACCAAGGAGCTAGGGTCTTTCCATGCCATTGAAAGGGGAAAAAAATCAGCCAGATGTATTTCTGTGATATTTCCTTTGTCAGTGCTCAAACTAAACAGTCATTCAGCCGCAAAAAAAAGTCCATTAGTTAGGCAGCCTCCATTAGAATTGTGCTGCCACTCTGTTAATTTTTTCATGGCCCATGCGTACAACTGCTTCAGCATCTGGATAATTGGACTATAATTGGTTCTATGTATGAAATGTGCTAAAAAATTATCTACTGAGGTCTATTCTTAAAGGTATAACAAGTAGGATTTTCCTAATGAACAATGTATAGACTCATACAAAAATAATCCCTCTCAATCATCACTAGAAGTGTGTGGCGGTGTCTGTATCTGCAGAGACCCTGCCCTCTGCTTGTATTTTCTTATTTTGCTGTGTTTGGGACGTTTTTGGTCAACCTTTGGGCAGTGGTGTGTAGCCCCCAACCAATAACAGCGTGCAGGGTGTGAGGTGCGGGACTCTATAAAAAAGTAGTGACCATGTGCCAGATGGTAAGCACGTGGGACCACCGGAAGCGCATGCATTTTGAGCCGGGGTGGAGGGGCCAACTTTGAATGTTGTGTTTACAAACCGCATCTGACAAATCCTACTCGTTATACCTTTAAGGACCAATTGCCCATGAAGAGAAAAGATCCTGTGAAGGATTATAAATGCATCGGCGCCATCGGTGTGCAAGTGTGTGTGTGTGAATGGGTGAATGAGAGGCAACATTGTAAAGCGGTAGAAAAGCGCTATATAAATGCAGCCCATTAAGCATTTATCATTTACACTTAAGGACCTATTGGCCATGAAGAGAAAAGATCCTGTGAAGGAGTATAAATGCATTCAATTGTTTTACCTGCATAGCAGCATTTATTAAACAATATTGACCTAGAGATGTGCAGCGCCAAGAGTGCAAACAAAGCCAAGCCACTTAGCTCTCATCAGAACACTATGTAGTAAAAAAAAAGAGGCTTAAATATATAATCTCGAAGATTTTCATTGAAATAAATGTCTGTTAAGTCACTATCTATCGCTTATCTATGGCCTACTGATGAAAGCCCTTGCATATGCAGTATTACGACCTAGGTGTCAGGAGTGACTTTCCCAGAAAAATCACAAGCGGAGCACAGTTAGGCTTTTAACAAAGCTTTTAATGCAACAGACTCGCTCTTCAACTCACCTGTGTGTGAAGCGGCTTACTGTTTTTTCCCGTCTCTGCTAGCGTTGCGGGTAAACGGTTATTACGAACAAACAAAGAAAAGGTCGATGACTACAGACAATGAAACTTTAAACTGAAACTGAAGTGAGATCCAAAAACACACCTGCAATTACCAATTATTGCCATAGGTGCCGTGAAAGACAACAAAATGAAAATCTTCGAAATTACAACTTTAACCAGCTCTTCCATTCATTCTGTTACCTTTGTCTTAGGCTTGTCTTTTTTCTACGTTTTCATGTGCTCTGATTTTGTTTGGTTCCAGGTCATTTTCAGGTGAACAACAGGACAGGTGTCATCTCCACAGCTAAACCTCTGGATTATGAAAACGTGACCACCTACGTCCTCCGGGTCCAGGCAGACTCTATGGTGGTTGTCATGTCCAACCTGCGTGTGCCTTCTAAAAGTAAGAAATAGCAGCCAATAAATGGGTGATTGTGGAGGTTGAGTTGTGTTGTAAGAAATCGGGGATGAAATGATGTTTCATATGATTCCAGGTGTTGCATTTATATTTAATCATAATCCCTCTCTGTGACAGATTATGATTAAATACAGTTGTATAAATTCTATCACAGCGTATTTTTATCCTTCATATTTATTTTCATGTTTACCGCAATTATGTAGAGCTGTTTTGCATTATATTTTTGTACGTATGGGAGGATTATTGTCATACAAGGGCCATGCTGAAGGAAAATCTGATGTGCTTTTAAAATGACAGCAAAAGTACAGTCTGTTAGTACAGTATTATTACACACCTTTTACATATGACATCTGTTTGTGCCAGCTACACTGTTAGGCTGCAGATTTGGATCAAAACAAGGAAAACATTGCGTCACAGTGTGTGTAGCTGTACTTTTATGCTTTATGCACTGTTGCCTTTCCTCACTGTGCATCAAGCATCAAGCTGATTTTAAACTGACAGAGGATAAACTTTATTTGGTGGTTTTCTCTTCCAGCTCAGCAGCTGCTTTTCCCAAAATCTGCACTGTTGATCATTTGTTAGTCTGCTTGTTTGTCTGCCTCTATGTTTTACCTCCATTTTCTCAAATGACATGTCATATTATTTGAGTAACTATTTACCCAATGCTTTTAAAATGTGGATAATGTGAATATCTGACCACCCTCCATTCCACCCACAGGGCACCAGCACTGTGTAAAACTTTCACTGCTAGACTGCTAGTACTATGAAAAGTTGAATATGAACATGTAGTATATGCATCGACAGATTTGACAGGTCAGGGTGATTATTAAAAATAACCTTAAAAATATGATTCATCCATATCTTCACAGCAGCACGTCAGTCCAACAATATCATAAATCCTTAAGAACATTATGTCCATAGTCAACAATCACAAACAGCCCATTTGTTTTCATTTAGGCAGACCACGCCCAAAACGAGGCTAGGTGACAAAACATTAATCACAGCAAATTCTCGGTTAATACAACCCCTGTGTGTTCCCATTCTTAAGGCCTCAGTGTGCTTGAAACAAACCAGCCACTCGAAGGCGGGGCTAAAAGCCTGCTGTCTAAGCCTCTTCCTGGCTGCCTCCCACCGCCTCCCAGATCTCTCTCTACAAGAATTCAGTGTCTTTGTAGTCTGGGCGCAATGCGTCACACAAAGGGGAATAATGGCGCATATTTTCTCCCCTCGGAGGCATTCATTATGTTGCACTCGGTTGTACAAACAAAAAGTGACGGAAGTACTTGAAGAGAGCTTGAGAGAGAAGTTCAGACTTACTTTCCTCATACCTGGCTAACTGCTGCGTAAAGCGGGCGTGACTGTCAGATTGTCTGTTTCAGAAAGTTACATAAATCGCACCCGCAGTCAGAGAGGCGTGAGACACTGTTTGACCATCCGAAAAGCACTTTGTTTGAAGCATTCTGAGACCTTCAGACTGCGCTCTTTGATGGCCTTGCTTCAGCTGGAATATCATTAGGCTTGTTTATGGACAGTTTACTGACAAAGGTTTTGTATAATGATGGATGAAGTGCTAACAACAAGTTGGGTTCCTACCTCACCCTCGATCCATTTGAGCTACCAATGAATAATCAATGACCTGCTCTACCTGCCTCTCCTCTCACCGTCTGTCTCTCACATACTAATGACAGCAATTACAAGTGCACAATACTCAGGCACACACACAGATGCACAGACACACACACACACACACACATCACTTGTCTGGTGGATGTAAAGTAGAGGACTCTCTCTCACACAAGGGAGAGAGCTTCCCTGGCCTCTACAGACAGACATCCTCTTTTGGCGGAGTGCAGGGAAACCATTTCTTCTCTCATTTGTCTCAGTTTTATTATTATAATGCAGATCAGGGCTCCACGACAGGGAATATCTCTCTTCTCATTAATGAGTCTTTATTGGGTTTAAATTATCAGAGCACTGGACTGATTTGTCAGATAGATTTCCCTTAGTTAGGGCCAGCACATTGTTGCATTGTTGGCCAAAATGCACACATGCCTTCATACTCTTGACATTCATATGCTCATACACACAAGTAACCATCCAGAGTGAGACGAGATATAATTAAACATGTTTTCTAAATGATAATGCACTCTTAGGCACACTCGCGCTCACTATGCCTTAGCAGCAATCCCTCCTCTTAATGGACCCGTTTCTTTCTTGCATCTTTATGAGTGTGTGTGAGAGTGAGAGAGGAGTAGGGGGACTATATTTGTGTTTTTATGTCCTGATACTCTGAGGGTGGAATATAGCCACTTTCTACAAAGAAAGGGAGGAAAGAGAAACTCTGCAGACCTCTTTTCCATCCCCTGGAGTCCTCCCTCTGTGTCTCACACTACAGCTTTTGTGCCTGTAATTTGATGTGCTGTGTTTTTGTTTGTCCAATTCCCCTGGTGCATCCTTAGCTCCAATGCCACATGACTTTACATTTTTGTATGCAGCCAGAAGAAAAATGGTCCTTGACACTGCATATTTTTTACCTAAACTGCAGCGTTGGAAGGATTTTGCACTGTATGTATTTGTGCTGTACATTGCACACTGTAGGTGTAACTGTGACAAATTAGGGGGACGAGTGTTTATACTCAGTATATGGGTGTTTTTTCAAAAGCCTCACAAAAAGGCCAGTTAACCAGCAAATTTAGTATTAAAACACCACATTTTCTGCCTCCTTTCCCCATGTCTTTCTCACAGTGATTCCTCAAACTCCAGGGAAATTCTTGCTGCTTGATTATTGGATGCCCTTCAAATTATTATTCCCAATAATGTGCAAATGGCTTGCCTGTTAAACTCTCAGAGCCTTTTATTGATGGTATTGTCGTTCACCAAGTTGTGGGGAAAACAAACTTCTCAACAATAAATGATGCGAGGAAGACCTCACTTAAAAATAATAGCTTAGAAGGCAAGATCATCATTTTTTATTATTTCACAGAGCCATATTTCACTCGGAGTGTGAGTGTTATCACTAATTGGTTGGTAAACAGACTGCAAACTGGCTCAGTTGTTTTCCTGATCTACTTGTCGGAGACAGTGAGAGGGAAGTCATCAACATACTTCAGACTCAGTTTTTCTCGATTCAAAACATTTGCTGTGATCAAAACAAAATTAGCCTCCTCATTATTGACTCAAAGTCGTCAGTTGCCCCAAAATAGCTTCCCACACTGTTTCTTCAGAAAGGGTTGAGTTAGGACTAAAGAAACGTGTTTCTCTTTCCAGCATGCAATTACAAATCCACTTCAAATAGTTACTGCAGTGCAGCTGAAAATTGTTACTAAATGAAGAGAGTTTTTCTCTTAACACTCAGTCCACTTTTGGTCAAAATGAAACCAAGCAAGCGTTTCTGTTTGCAGTGAATATTCCCACAGAAACTATTTTCAGGCAGATTTCAAAAGCTAGGTGAATCTGATTCCTCAATTTCAAAATAAATAAAATTGATTTCAAAATTGATCAAAACACCCGTCCTCAGATGAAAAATAAACTACAAAAGTACTACTTTATTTAAAATTGGTGATGGAGAGCAAAAGGGATCTTATTTGAAAATATACTGTGATGTTCTCAGTGATGACTAACTTTCAAAATATTCTGTGAAATGATTTTAAGCTCTCTTTTGAAGTTGTGGACCAGCTGATGACCATGAAAAAATGATATTGACGTGCCAATTTTGGGGCCAAATTATGCAACATTTGATCAACGCCAGTTTTGATGACTCCAGAGATGTCTCTATTCAGCAGTTAGTGGCCGTGTTGATATAAACTTTCTGGTCTTGTTCCAATTCGTATTTTGTGGGGATGCAGCAAACCTGGGTTATCAGATGCTTGAATAGGTACTTTGAAGTACACATACCAGAGTAAAAATGCTGTGTGTTTGCTAGTTGTGGCGTTAGGTCTGGATATGCTAGATACATACTAGATCTGTATTTATAAGTGAATGACTTGAATGCATTCTGGTGCCATTTGCTTTTTGCAGCTAACACAGCCAAGGTGTTCATCGAGGTGCAGGACGAGAATGACCACCCTCCCATCTTCTCCAGGAAGCTGTACATAGGTGGCGTGACGGAGGACAGCAAGATCTTCAGCTCTGTGCTGAAGATAGTGGTAAGAAAACATCTGCTCTGGTCTTTGTTTTTGTCATTTTTTGGATCAGCATACATGGAAACAGGCTGAAACCAAAGAGCCTGATTCCGCTCCCACTTCTACAACACTTACCCTGCAGCCATGGTGGGAGAATTCATCCGATCTGCTCTCTGCGGCACAGTTTCATCTCCTCCCCATATCACTCGCTACATCTTTTCCCCAATTTCGCTCTCCACTATTGTCTGCCTTGTCCACAAGCAGGTGGGATCAGAGTGAGCTGAGCGGTGTAATCCTAGTATGTGCACAGAAGCATGGCTGGACATCCTGTATGATTATCAGCCTGCTCTGTCACTTTGTCATCCTGTTAACTACACTGTATGTCTATTTTCTGTATGCGTGGGTGGATGTTCGTGTATACTTAGGCTTGTGTTTGTGTACAAAATCCTCAGGAACCAGTGCCTGCAATGCCTACCTTGAATGTCAGCACCACAGCTGACATACAGTCATTTTATATTTATGTGTGATTGTTTATTTGTCAGGGTTTCACGATTTTTATTTGGGTTTATGTTTCTAGTTTTTCTTCATAGGGTGTCTCATGTAAGTGAAGTATACAGCATTTAAATACAATCATGCAAGGGCGTAATTTCCACTGAGGTTGGGGGAGACATGCCCCCCTCTCTTTTCCTATTTTTGTCCCCCTCACCTTTATTGTGTCTGGTTGATTTTATTACTGAAGTCTCTCTGGTCTCCTGCTGTCCAGCCACTAAAGTCCAGATGAGAGAAGATCTAAGCTGATAGAAATGTTAATACATTCATCTGAGTTGCATTCAGTTATTACCATATGCTCAAAGCAACAAGCTTAACTTAAGCTTGGTGAACGTTGTTGGGGTTGTATGCAGCCTGAAAGGAATACCTGAGAGACTACTCAAGTTTAAAAAAGGTATTGCCCAACTTGTTTCTCAAGTAAAATTTGTATTTTCAGTAAATATTCTCCTAAAAAAACACGCTATAATTGAACATCAGTCAAAGATAAGACAGTAAAGGTCTGAACCCTTCATAGTAAAGATGCAAATGCAAATACATTATCTGTCCAAAATGAAAAATGATTTTAAGTGGGATTGGGGCATTAATATATTTAACAGTACAGAGGTTTATAGGTTTACATAGCATTTCTTGTTTTGTTAAATTATTATACTTATTATGGACAGCATATACATATACATACATATACCGTATGTATATGTATGTATATATATATATGCTTCTGAAATCAAACCTACACCTTTGCAGCCATGGTCAGATGCCATAAATTGCTATTCATATACTCCCACCACAGTAGGATCATCCACTAATGTATGTGTAAATGATGATGAATTATAAACTAGTAAATAAGTCAATTTCACCTGTGTAGAGTGACCATCATAATGGTGCTTTTACAAGTCCGTAAAAACAGTAAATGACCCAAAAATATCAATAAAAGGCCTGTCTGTACAAATAAGTGTTTCAACGTGTTTGAAACAGTCCACATTACTTTCAGACCTAATGTTAAGGAAGGTTGTGTCAGAGCGTTGAAGTCTAACAGAGGGAAATCCATTTAGCCCAGTTCAGATGACCTTCAAGTCCAGTTTCTACAGTATGGTTTTAAGAGTTCAGAGATTCTTTTATGCGTTCAACAGAATCTTGAGTTCTGTGTTCTGTATTTGTAATGTACACAGGGAGGCTGTGAAGTGAAACTAGAACAGGGCAGGTTAGAGGTTTTATATATGAGCTTTGTTGCAGTATTCTGATGCAGATGACGATTTGTTAAAGCAATAGTTAGACAGAACAAAACAACTGACTGAAATTGAGATATATCAACCAATCCGTGTTGTACGAGAAGCTGCCATTACTGCAGTGGCATCTAGCAGCAACTTGAGGGGTACAAAGTTGCACAAAAACCTGCACAAAACACTGTAATCTATGTGAAGGATTCTACTTTTTTACTGCTTTGCCAAGAAATACCCTGCCGTTCAAAAGTTTGGAATCGCCTTCCACAAAAGCTTGATTCGGTACAGTCAGATGGCTGAGAGGACTACTCTATATTTTTGAATGGTCTCATGCTGTTAGGTTGTAGAAAGTCCTCTTTACAAATAGATGTTATTTTGTATGAAGGGTTTGCAAAAAAAGTCATGTTTTGTACATGGAGGGCAAAACGCTGTACGATGGTTCAACCAGACTGGCAACTGAAAGGGCAGAAAAAGAAAAAGATACCTCTGAGCAACAATAAGAATATAAGAAATCACCAGTCATTGCCAAAGGAAATTGGAAGCTTGGCATCAAAATCTGTGCAGATCTAAATAGGAACAGGTTCCTGTGTCAATGTGAAGTGCACAATAATGCCTGTCACTAGAATCAAGCTAGAATCAAAGAGTTTCTTCAGCGAAGCTATTCTTAAAACTTCAAAATAGGGCTGCAGCTAACGATTATTTTCATTATCGATTAGTCTGTCGATTATTTTCTCAATTAATCGATTAGTTGTTTGGTCCATAAAATGTCAGAAAATGTTGATCACTGTTCCCCAAAAGCCCAAGGTGACATCCTCAAATGTCTTGTTTTGTCCACAACCCAAACATATTCAGTTTACTGTCTTAGAGGACTAAAGAAACCAGAAAATATTCACATTTGAGATGCTGAAATCAGAGAATCTGGACACTTTTTCTTAAATAATGACTCAAAACAATTAATCGATTATCAAAATAGTTGACGATTAATTTAATAGTTGACAACTAATCGATTAATCGATTAATCGTTGCAGCTCTACTTCAAAATAGAAAAAGAAGGTTAGTCTATTGGAATGGGATCTATTTCCAATCAAACATCAATATAATTCCAAGCTTTTGAACGGTAGCGTATGTGCAGGGGATCCTGTAGAACCTGCTTTCGAAATGCCATTGAAATAAAGGTTATAATCTAAAAAAAAATAAAAGCAGCTAAAGACCAAGTTGTGCCACTAACAGCCCGCATAGCTCTCGCTAGCTGTTACTCTACACATAAGTTTGCTGGCCAAAATTTCACTTTAACAACCATTATCTGTTTCCAGTTGTTGTTAAAGTACATATTTTTAATCTGATCACAATTCAAGAAATCATGGATTGCAAGTCTGATGATTTATAATCATAAGCTAGAAAGCTAATGCCGGCTAATGCATAATCCAATGCTGGCCGGGTTTAATTACTTCACATCCAGAGTGGATGTTGTTTCCCCTAAGCCTGTGTCATTTTAGTCTAGGGTTTTGAGACAGAATAACTTCTACTGTGATCAACCCAAACATCTCTGCTTTTAAAGTCAGTGAAAATGCGTTCAGTTCGACTTTGCCACCACAGTAAAGGCGGTGGCACTAGAGAGCACAACACATACTGTACGTCAGCCAGTGGATCAGTTGCTGTATCTTTGACATGATACTATCACTGCCAGTAATCAGGACTTCTATTTTGTTGCAATTTAGCTGAAGGAAATTGATGGCCATCTAATCCTTAACAGGAGATAATCAGTCAGTTAGGACCGCCAACCTATACGTTGAACCTGATTTTCAGCTGAGTATCATCCACTTAGATAGAAAGAAGGGGGGAAACATATAAATAGATATGAGGCTGTGTTTATTCCTCATCTGTTTGGTGCAATGTAAGCAAATTCTGGTTCATTTGCATGGTTGGTTCAAGACTTTTATGCTGGGTATGACTACTGTCATTCGAACTGTGTGTCACTTGTTTGTGGTCACAACACAGCACAGACCAACAATATAGTTATAGTGTATAATGTGTTTTACTAACACCTTTTCAAATATTTTTGAGGTGAAAGGAAACTTCATTGGGAGGAACTGCAGCCAGTTTAAATTAAACTGGGACCTGGCCAGAAACATGGGAGCTATTTACAGTATAATGGACACTGGACACAGGCCAATGGTGTCTGGAGAATGTTTAAGAAAAGAAGTAGGAGCAATATCTAGCAGGCAAGTTGAGGAGTAGAAAGGTCAGGAAGGGAGATTCATAAAATATATTTCAGACCTCCCGGCAGATGTGACAATCAGCCAAAATCATCAGTTGATACAGAGGAGGAAGCTGTCACTCATCTTATATCCCTGTCCTTATTAACAAAATAGACAAGAAATGTATTTCTGTGAAGTAAAAAGACCAGAATACCAGGGGCAGTCAGGGATTATATTCATTCTAGTGATGGTCTCAAAAAAACTCCAGGGTTGCTTTTACTGTAGGAAATGAGCTTATCCTTAATCTTTATGTTCTTGTAGGACACAAAAACATTCCTCAAGGACTTGGTAAAGCTATGTGAATCATTCTTTACTGCATTTGACAACTCTAAACACGGGGTTAGCATATATTTACAACACAGATGATTGCATGTGAATTGATGTTATAAGAGATTACCTATCAAAGTAATACAATTATCTGAACATATAAACACCTGCAGAAAGTGTCAAAAAGGTTAGTATAGGCACTGAACATTAACTCAATCGTTACACCATCATTACATGTACACTGAACTTGAACTTGAACCATGGACACTGTGGAGCACTGTCAGCCTTTAACACAGTATAACCTTCATTTGAACTAATATAATTCTTATATCTTTATTTTCACTGTTTGTTCAAGCTACAGTTCCGCAGCTCCATCACCAGAATTGATGGGGCAAGTATTTTGATTTAGAGACTAACATTTGATAACAAATAAATCAATGCTATTGATGATGATGTGTTCATGACAGTAATTAAAAAAAAAACTGGCCTTTATGTCCATTAATAAAATGCCATGAAACTCCAGCCAAAGTACTGTGTAAAGCTGTTGGAGTGTTAGAGGGTCTCGCGATAACACTGGAAATTAACCAGTCACAATTAATTAAACAGTTATTAACCTAATTTTTTATGCTTAAGGCATACAAAAACCCACCTGAGCATAAAAAGATATTATTGGAGTCTGAGGGACAACAAATATATAAATATATAAATATATTATCAAATTAAAATTAATTTTTAAAACAATAATAGAAATTCAAGCATCGTGAATCCAGAGTGGGTGACGCGATATCGGCTCAGGTTGTTGAAATTCATGATCCCACATTGTCACGTGCAACTTCCTAACAAAATTGATTTTAGGCTTTGTTCCTTACAGATAGACTAGAGATTAGTGTAACTTAATCTACCGTTAGTTGTAGAATAAAACCATTTTCAAAGCAGATAGCCATCTAGAAATGTTGAGGGATCTGCCCCTAATAGACCTTGCTTGTACATCTTTGTGAGGACCAATTTGAGTTTTAGACCATGAGGACATTTTTGGGAAAGTGAGGACATGTTGGCCAGTCCTCACTTTGGGACAGACCTTCAAAGTGCTGTTTGAGGGTTCAGACTTGGTTTTAAGGTTCAGCTTAGAATTAGGTTTAGGTTATGTTAAAGAAGAGCCAGTCTACATCCTGAGTGTGTAGCTTGTGGGGCACAGGTAAAATCGGGTTAGGCATTTAGTTGTGATGGTTAAGGTCAGGGTAGGGAATGCATTATGTAAATGAGGCCTCCTTTAAGTATAGTCATACAAACATGTGTGCGTATGTTAGAAGGATAGAGAGTATGTGTAAAGTAATTATGTACAAACTGAAACTTGAAACAGGGATGGAAGTTATTGTAGCTTTCAGATAAGGAATGCAAAGCAAAATCATCTTTTTTGGAATCATGAATGATGGAAATGATTTGAAAATAATGGCTGATAACCTTGCTCATTGCCCAAGTCTAATTATGTAAAACCCATTTTGTGTAGGCTCACTGAATCGAGCGTCATCGATTGAACACTGTGAAGTGGCTTCAACCTCTCGACCAATTCGGAATCCCTTTTCTGTCTTTTCTTTAACTTGGATTACACACCAAAGTGTAGAATTATGGGTCAAGTGCTATCTATAATTTCCCCGGGGTCAAGGCTTCTTCGGAGTATGTCTAGTGTGAAGCGTTTGTACTTCACTTAATTAGGAAGAAGCTGAGTGCCCCTTTCTCTGGAGATAATCAACAGAAATATCGTCAATATTTGGCATATTCTGACCTTCTTAGAAATAGCAGCATAGTATAGTAATATAATATCATCACAAATAGTCACAAGCACTAACTGGCAGACATTTCTATGTAAGCAAATTAACTTTGCGGTGCTAGACAGGTTTGCCTTATTTACTGCTGAAGTCTAATTTCAGTGGAGTAGAAAAGTTGGGCGAAAAATATTTCATTAACAAGATAGAAGTGTGCTGTTTAGAAGGAAAGTCTGATTACATGATTACACCCCGCTCCTTGTGACACTTACTTGACCCTGTTTTTTAATCAGTAAGTAATTGGATTCATGGGTAGCCAAGTGACAGTCACTTTTCCTCAGCTCCTTCCTTGACTGCTTGGCCCTTTGTTTCAAACACAATGAAAAGCGTTTTGAAGAAAGAAGCCTTACATTTATTCTTTGGTGTCCTGAAGGATTTTTAACGTTAACCATCGGGATCCATACATTTCCCCCGTGCTGTCTTGTGGCAGCTTGCAAACAAACCTCAATCAGTGACAGTTTTTCTCCCAGTGTCCATAACAACTTTTAAAAGGTTTGCCCTACATGAATAATGCTGGTGCATATGTTTGGTAAATATGTCTTTGCGGATATCTCACTCTCACTAGTTGATTTATGCAGCCCTTTATTGGGACCTTGCCCCCCCCCCGCCAATAGCAGGAGAAAAAAAAGAGATTGCTCCTATTTATCAGTGTCACTCGCCGCAGACAAACACTCTGAAAATTGATGCTTGTGTGTGAGCTTGGTGGCCAGTCAGAACTTGTGTCTCAGAGGTCGAGAATTCTGGGCTTTTGCCAACTACGACATAAAGTTTGACAAGCTTCATGGAGATTATGGTCCTCATAAATTATATGTTGTTTCTGAGGATTAAATGATTTTTACCCCTGTCATTTTCTTGTTTACATTGAAGAAACGTTATTAACACTAGCCCAAAATCACCATAAACTCATGACTAAAAGTGAATAGATTTAAAGCGGCTATAATCAATATTTCTATAATAACAATGTATCAATTGACAGTGTGGAATGTGAGAGGCGTCACACAGTTCGGGACTAGCTGGTGAACATATTGGAGCATTTAGCAACTAGAGAGACAGATATTGTCCTCAGGAGTTGGTAGAGACTAAACCCAAAGCGAAAAGAATGTGAATATTGGAAAGATAATGTTGCTCCATAACTGCTGGATGTTTAAATAGCAGCTGTTTGCTACCATATCCATATCAGCTTAAAAGGTGATGTGTGTCAATGTTGTGTTCACAACTTGATTACACTGTCCCCAACTAGTCAAAAAATGTGTTATTGTAGGATTAAAGCACAATTGAATATTCATTAATAATAGAAATGACGTGTGGAAACCTTGCCTCCTGGGTAACAATGGGTAAAGCTGCAGCAGCGTGAAACAAAACACTTCAGGTAGAGATAACTTATGAGCCTCCAGCTGCAGCTCTTTTCCCTCTTGTCAGCTACTTTACAGAACACCTGCATGGAAAAGAATTATGAGCAAATATCTCCACCAGTAGGAGGACATCACTTAAAAGCTCCACTCTGTCATTTATTGTTTCAGTTTGCTGTGATCAGTGAATTGTTAATAAAAAGAAAAAAAAACAGCACTAACCTCCAGTTATATGACCAGGCAGCCCTGATGGTCTGTTTTTGTGAGAAGATTGAATCGTTTTGATTTGTCACATGGCTGCAGAATAATTGTGTGATAAATAACAACAAGATTGACGCTCTACGGGGGGGGTTTGGGGATAAATCGACACTGAATCACACAAGGAAGAAAACCCTGTCTGCAGTGTTTTCTGCTTAGACTTTCAAGCATATTGCTCATCCGGCCCAATTCACTGATGTCACAGCAGGTGTTTCCCATCGGCTGTCAAAGACAAAATATCTCCCGTAATATCACAGATTTGGAAGTGCAATATGCTTGGAACAGTCACCATCAAGGTCAAGTGCTCAAGCAATGGCTGGTGGACGCTGGCTCAGGCTGTATTCAAATCTCAAAATACAAAGTCAATTTTTTTCCATAAGACATTGTTCTTTGAATAAGTATTTTATTTTTGTATTTTGTAGAGTATAACACGTTGATGTTTTCCTGTCTAACTTTGCATGCGTGTGCTACATGTGTGTTATAGGCCACTGATAAGGACACCGGGAATTACAGTGAAATGGCATACCGCCTGATTATCCCACCCACACCTGAGGGCCAGGACAGCTTCGTCATCGAGACCTACACAGGTATCATCAAGTCGGCCATCATGTTTCGAAACATGCGCAGGTCCTACTTCAAGTTTGAGGTCATTGCCACAGACGACTATGGAAAAGGTCTCAGCAGCAGTGCCGAAGTGGTGGTGAGTATCCAGTATGGTGTTTTTTAGTGTGTATGTATGTGTGTAATGATCAATAATATATATACATATAGAATATACTGCACACGTACTGATCTGTGCACACTGGTGAACACGCTCTGTTAGTCCTTGACTTACATGTCACCTGCACACCGGAGGCATATTGATTGCACATTGTGTGCAGCCTCCACAGCTTGGTATCTCTGCAGAGAACGATGCTTTGAAGTGTGGAATTGGTTTGCAGTGTCACCTGTCTGCAATTATTGATACAGGAGAGCCTTAGTAAAGAGGCATTCCACCAATTTTACACATCAAAGTCAATTTAGTAGTTATTGAGAAGTGCTGCACAGCGTATGAAAACAATGTATTCTGTAATCTCGGATTGGGTTTTTGGGATTTCTAAGGCAAACATTCCACATTTTAGGAAATATGCTTATTCGCTTTCTGGCTTGGTTGGATGAGAAGATCAATACCACTCTTGTGTCTGTACAATAACTGTGAAGCTACAGCTAGCAGCCAGTTAGCTTAGCTTAGAACAAAGGCTGAATCTAACTCTCTGCCAGAAAGGGGAAAAGCGTATTTCCCAAGATGTTAAATTATTCTTCTATAGAAAGTCTGCATTATATACTGTACGTGTGGAGTTTGAAAGACTAGGTAGGGAGGGTGTAATGAAAGACACTTTCAAGTTGCTTTATGGGAAGTGTAGGCTCCAGTGCTTTGGAGCTTGACACAAAGGGAGTGAGTAAAAGTCGGGATATCTTGGCCTCTGCTGCACAGATTTTGACGATTCTGTTTTCTCTTTCAACTCCCGCTACTTTATAGAAGTGCAATATTAAATCACTGGAGTACCCCTTTAACATGTTATTTGTTTTATATACTAATGTTTTAAGACGTGGAATTGTAGGCATGAATGTCTGTTTTAACAATAATTCTGTCGATATATCAAAAGATGTCTGCCATGAAGAATAACCACAAGCTGTATATATGAGGGAGTACATTTGGTTTATTCAATCTGGAGAAATCATTTTTCTTCACACTAGTTTGTTCATTATGAGCCCAGATTATGTTTTTTTTGTTTACTCAGCACTAAATGTTTTGGTTCCAGTCTATTGAAATATTCACAGTGGGTACAGGACACTCAACATGTGGCATCTGCCACTGGCTGATGATCCAATTAAACTCTCTCTTTCAGCCATGTGTATTAACGCTGTACACATTATGTATATCAGTCTGTGTGTGTGTCTGTATGTTTGTCTAAATGTGTGTCTCTGTGTCTCTCATTTCTGTGTACATTTCTTTTTCCCAATAATTTCCCCACGCACCCGCTGTGATTGGGTTCAGCTTTGCCCCCAATTCATTGCTTATCTTTCCTGACTGTGGGCAGGCTTATTTTTCGTTTCAGTGAAATATGTCTGGCTAACAAGCCTCTAACGAGACAGAAGGAGGGTCTGGGACATTGCCTGGATATGAGAGAGCAGCGAGTGCTTTACCATGGTGCTCGTTAATTTTCAAGGGGAAACCTAATTTCACAGGAGCCGCATGGGAGATTTGGCTTCAGAGCACAGAGGCTGTTGCCTATGCACTTAACTGCAGCATCAGAATTAGGTCCTGTTCAGTTTGCCGCATGGCACCAATACGAGCAGGCAATAAGAGGGTCTCATTTGGTCCACAGAAAGAAGCATTTGAATGAGTTGACCAAACTCACAGTAGGACACATTCACAACACAACAACTTTTTGCTGCCATCTGTTTTACCTCTTGGTTCTTTTTCCTACTCTCTCTCAGGTTTCTGTGGTCAACGCGTTGGACATGCAAGTTGTTGTGTCCACTGTCCCACCCACTTTAGTGGAAGAGAATAAGGAGCAGCTCATTAGGTGAGACAATATTTAACGCGATTGAACTATAAAAGTAATATCAAATTACTTAGGCCCTACTTGTTAAATGAGACGAGACCAATATTGGTGTTTGCATAATGCTGGGAGTAATTTTTGTGATAATTTTTTGTAAAGCAAGCTACTGTGTAATTAGACCAGATGCTCGTCACCACACCTCTTCTCTCGGTCTCTTCCGCGCAACATGTTATTTTCCTGGACATTTCCTTGCCCTCTAATATTCCTTTTGTTAATTGATTTCAGGTACAATTGACATTGGAAAATTAATCCCACCTTAATTTGCATATAAAATAGTTTTTGAAGGACTGGAGTGATTATAATTCAGCAGTGCCAAACAACTATTGAAAATAAACATGGACTAATAAAGATTTATGTTACGTACAACTTTGTTGTTCAATAACCATTGACCAATCAATTAAGACCATGGATTAGCCAATGAGACAGTTAAGTCTATCCTCTAGAGTGTGTTTTCCGTGTCCAAATTAATTAATGATGGAGATTCATGAAACATCTTTTTTGCAGCTCTTGGGGCACAGTGTTTAGTCTGATTAGTCAATCTGAAAGGCAAATGGGCGTTAATAGTTGTTTTTCTCAAGAGCTTGCTGTGTCTCTCTCACACAAGTGACACTGCTCTTTGGGCTGAAAAACACACACATTAGTCATGTTAAGCTCTTTGCAGTGATGTCATTTGAGAGGTCTGCGATTTTGCACAGTGCTGGTGATGATCCAGGGCCATTTTACCTGAGTGCTCAAACTGTTTATCCACCTTGGCAAAGGCAGACGGCAAGGCTTTCCTTTATTGGCTGTAATTTGAGGTGTGGATTTCTCCCTGCCTGAAAAGGATTATCAGAGCCTTGCTTTGCCAAGAGCCCAGTGTGGAGACGAAAAACGGCTGCCCGTTGGGACAATCAATGCCAGAGTGGAGTACTTAAGATTGGTGACTCTCATATTGCTTTGGGTACAGAGGTGCCAGAAATGGTTTTGAACTAATGTCAAGCTGGATTCTGGCTTATAGAAGTCTGGACTACTTTTTAGTATTTATGCCTTTATTACTTTATTTATACAAGTTTGACTTGTGGTTTTGTGTTCATTTCAGTATTCTGGAGCGCCACGTCCAGGACCAGATTCCTGGTGCCAAGGTGATTGTAGAGTCCATAGGGCCACGTCGCCATGGCGACGGCTATGAACTAGAGGACTACAGTAAGTCGGACCTGATGGTGTACGCCATTGACCCGCTCACGAACAGGGCCATTTCGCCCAAGGAGCTCTTCAAGTGAGTGGGTGAATTTTATTACAAGAAGTACAGTCCACCATTATTTTTAAATTGATGTCCTAATGTTCCTGCTGTGCTGCGTGTTTTCCCCGCAGTCTCTCTTTACCCTCTGTCCATGCAGTGAGTCAGCAAATGTTTCTTTCACAGGCCCCCCTTTGGCTTCCTCCTCTACAGTGTCTCCATTTTTTTCACTGTCTTTAATGTCTTCGTAAGACTTTGATTATCCTGCAGGGGCACCGAATCTGTCATATGTCATAGAAAAGGGGCAGACATAAGGGAGAAAAAGGAGTGAGTGAGGTTAGGGAGGGACAAAGTCCAATCACTCCATCAACCCGTCATGTCAGTGCCTCAAAGGCTGTTCCAGGAGCCTGGAGATATGCCAGCGATCCATTTTATTCCTTTTGTTTGGGGATGTAGAGATAGAGAGATTTCTGTGTGCCAAAACCCTGTTTGACCACACGGTGGCCATGTTCGCATGCTATTAAAGCAACACAGAGAAAAACTTTTTTGTCCCATCAGAAGAAAAAAGACTTTGGCCTTAGCTGGCACCTGAGGACAATCTTGTACTCACCTTTCTCATGTTTCTTAGCCCTTCTGTCAAACCAATCAGACACCAATCTTAGAAAGGCAACTCCATCAGAGCGTGAGGGTTGCCAATCGATAGGAAACACCCCCATCTGAGTTGTCCCCTTCACTCTCTACCAATTTGCTCTCCTGCTTATCTTACATTGAGCTATCTGAGACCATCTTTTGTCTTTATCTCTCTTTATCCACGGTCACTGCCAAC
>NTHP01000113.1:744396-828234 GCA_003416845.1 Oplegnathus fasciatus | reverse complement strand
CCCCCCCCCCCCCCCCCCATTGGAATGAGATTGTGACAATTTCTGTTCATTTGGAAATGCTCCACTCAAATGACATTTAGAGGTGCTTTGTATATGAACTGAATTTATCTATAGACATTATCTTAGTGTCCTTGACCATCAGATGAGTGCCTCAACTGATTTTTCAATCAGGGGATTGAGGCTGGATCCATGAGAAGGGTGTAGCACTGGTGTCATAAAAACAGCTTTTTTTAACCAACACTAGTGACCATCGCCGTTATTGCAAGTGGCAGCTCTTGACAGAGCCAAGCTAATTTTAAAAGAGGCTTGCTATATCCCTGCTTTAATATGAATCTGCTTCCTTAGATACAGATACTGTCATGAAAATAATTTAGACTGGAGGAGAAAATCTTTTTATGCATGCAGTGCATGTCTGACAATGTTGTGGGGTAATTGCATGTAATATGTCTGCGACTTCGCTGTCAGATCACAGAGGGAGTAAGAGAAAGACAACATAGTGAGTGGATTCTTGTGTGCTGGTGTCCTTATGCCACCTTGAATACAGCATTCTCTACCATTTGAGCTCTCTAGAGGATGGATTGCCAGAGAGGCCACTTAATGACCTTTATCTCCACTCATTTATTCACCTATAGAAAAACAGAAATGACAGTAATTGGATGTGGCAGTGTGCTCACTCCTGTGATGCAGAATGTTTGAAAACCTCTCAGGTTATTGTTACAACATAACATTGGAACAACAGAGGGTGGGTTGCTTGTATGCATGTGCATTTGACTACAATAATGATGCAAATTCTGCCACATGTCCTTAATTGAAACACTGTAGAAGTGTGAATCAGCACATTTTTGGTAGAAAGGTCACACTAAGTATTTCATTTATTTTTTTAGACAAATCGTTTGCACACAAATTCTGTGAACAGTATGCAGATCCCCAGTTGCTTTTACATCATTCATAATGTGATGATCTAAATTACCAGATGCCACTGACCTTGAAATATTGTCTCTCACCAAATAACATACTTAAACCTGCAATTACTGATTTTGGCCACCTGGGGCAGCAGAAACAAGTTGTAAACACATCATTTACATATCATCACCTTTTAAGTTGATACAGCAAAGTTGCTTTTTTACACATCCAGCAGATACAGAGTAACATCATTATCAATTGGAGTTGTGTTTCTGTCCAATATTCACTCTCCTTTTAGTTCTGTTTTGGTCTCCACCAACTCCAGAGGAAAATATCTGGCTCTTTAGCTGCTAAATGCTCCTCTATGTTCACCAGCTAGTTGCTGACTGTGTCTGTCTGCTGTTTGGTGCTGAGCAGGTAGTGTACAGTGGATTTTTAGAGTTTTTTTTCTGAAATCATCTGCCCACTGTGGCCAAAAACGTCACTATGAGAGCAGCAAAGCAGTAAAGTTGCGGGCCGGACAGACAAACAAAGATCTGAAACTCGTTAGAAAGCTAATAAATATGATATTCAAGAGTTTGCGTGAACCAACTCAGCTACTGTGCTGCTAGAAAACCGTGTATTTTGCTGTTCTCATTATGTGTTATAAATCTCAGATTTCTCGACGGTAATGTGCTGGAGATCAACAAGGAGTTCCAGCCATACCTGGGCGAGGGTGGACGCATCCTCGAGATCCGCTCTCCAGACATTGTGGCCAGTGTGAAGAAGGCGGCCCAGGCTGTGGGTTACACAGAGGGAGCTCTCCTGGCGCTGGCCATCATCATCATCCTCTGCTGCATCCCAGCCATCCTCATCGTCATGGTCACCTACAAACAGTGAGTACTCTCGCCTCGGTAATAATCACTGGCTTCTGCAATCGATTAATCATCTTTAACTGGTTGTCACGGAATTAAGAAGGAAATACATTTTAATTAAGCAGACCATTGTCTTGGGAGATATTGTGTTACACTCGGTTTTAGCTAAAGCGTTTGCTCCTCACAGAAAAATCAGATATTTATTGTTGGAATGTAAACCATTGTTTATATCCTGTACCCTGTGGCCTGTTAGAACAGAGCCAGCAAAACCACAAACAGCATTGTTGAATAGTGTATTTATCAAGTATTTAAGATAAAGCGAGAGCACTTCTTGCTCGGCTGCTGCCTTTTTGTGTGTGCGTCTCTCTCCATCCCTCTCTCTCTCTCTCTCTCATCAGACATGCTGACTGCGCACTCTGCTGGGCTAATCTCCCTGCTCATGCTCTGTGAAAGCAGATTAATTAACACTCATTTGTGACAAATATCTACAGCCAATTGTGACCGTCACAGTGCGTCTTCACGCTACTTAATCATCTCTGCCTGACACACACACAGTAAACAGTGCTCTCTGTCTGGTTTGCTCGGTTTCTCTCATTCACGCACATACCGTGCAGTTTACAAAAAAATATGATGCTTTTTGTTCAAAGCATCCTTCAGACTGTTGAGGTAATTGAACTCTTGGTTGGCAGGAGTTAGGTTCTTATCCCCTCTAATCGTTGGCATGCTGCAAGTGTTCCATAAGCGGAGATGTTTGGGAAATGTTTGTTCACGGCAGATGGGCGGAGTGCTTGTCCTTGCGCAAATGCACAGACCAAACACACCACAGAAAGCTGTTGATGGTGACATTAGACCTAACACACAAACTGTCATAGCAGATGGCGCTTTGTTGGTGTCATTGCTGTGTGTCAACATTATTCGCTGTTGCCTAAATTTGGGAATGAGAATATAATATTTAAAACATGAATCTGTTTATTCATGTGGAATAATTGAATTTTGTTGTGAATAAGTAATGGCAACATGAAGCATAGAAGATTCACTTAAGAAAAAAGCAGTGGCTACTTTTGCATGTAGCCCTGCAGTCACTGCTTGAGGCTTGAGTGCTTCCTACTTTGCATAGAAATTGGATAGAACATACAGAAAGTTTTCTCCTGTTCTGTGGTTAAATAGATAAACATAGTATGTTGAGCAAAGATTTTCTTTTGTCTGAGTAAGGATTGCATGAATAATGCTGATTATTTATTTAATCTAACATGTGTCTGTGTTTTAAAAAGACCTCCCAACATTAAATACCTCCTAGCATTAAAATTGTATGCGGTTACAGTCTTGCCAAATTATGTAATTACTCATCTTTTTTTGTCCCCTATCTCTCTCTTCTCCTGTCTCCTCTCCTTTCCTCTGAATCAAACCTATCACCAGGTTCAAAGAGTAAGTAATTTTTCTTCTTCGTGTTTTACAAGTGATTGCTCTTTCATTGCTTGTGTGTGTGAGAAGTGCAATTTCTCTTATCTTCATTATTCATTAGTTATTTAAAGATGAGTTGAATGTGTGAAGATGATGAACAAAACACATGCTAGCTCATGCCACCCTTTTGAAATCACAACATAAAGCGATACTGACTCATCTTGTAGGTTAGAGAATGAATGTTTAATTTGGCACAACAGTGTCTCCTCTGTGAAAAATCTGATGAAATTCAAAAGGAAAATCAACCCAGCAAGTCAACAAGACTCATAGTTCTGTACTAAAATCCTCTTACTCAACTCTACTCATTACACTTGTCACTATGTTGAAAACCTTCTGATCTGTTCCCCATCAGTTCTCGGGTGTCCTGTGCATAAACTGCATGTACATTAATGTTAGACCTAGTAGTTACGGAAAGTATAGTCACACAGAGTGAACTCTAAAAACACGTAGCTGAAAACAAATAAAAGCCTACATCTACAATAACCTTTCAGTTGTTAGGTATCATACTAGTCAATGTCATTTTATATGAGAATTACAGGTATCTTTGGTTGTCTTTAACAACAAAAGAGACTTTAAAATCTTACAGGATTGCTTTGTCATAATTTTACTGCTCCCTTGCAATCTAAAACATCCTTGTGTTGTCTTTGTTTTGTGTTGTTCTCATGTTTAAAGCTCCATTAAGCAATATTTTTTGTATAAATACTGAAACAAATGGTGAAAGCGTTGTTAGAACTGCCGATCCCACTAAGAATCAACAGTTGCAGCTCTACGCAGCTTTCAACTTAGCTAACAAGAGCCAGATATTTGGCAGAACAAACCAGGACTAAAATGGCAGTGAATATTGGATTTGCACACAGTGTTGCTGGCAATTGTTTGCTAGCATGTTAGCTACAAGAAATTAAAATAATTAGTTACGTTAAAATAATGTATTGCTGCTGTAAATTTGTTTTGGAAGCTCTTTTCTGACCTTAACTGTCAAAAAAAGCTTAATACACCTTTGTGTCGACATAATGTAAGAATAGATGCTACCTATACCTCATCCCACTATACCAAGTAGTTCTTATAATCCTATCCCCAGCACCTCTTTAGACATGACTGAACATAACAGTGTCTCTAGTTTTACCACCAGTCACTGCATGTGCCTCTTTTTTGCAAAAATGCCTTGTGAAAACACATGGTTAATTCATGTTCGAGACTACATGCATAAGTAATGTGTCTGGCTTCTACTCACTTTTTAACCACACTGTTAAATGTTAAATGTGAGAGAAACAAAGCCTGGTATTTTGGGGGGGGTTTTCTTGTTGTTTTTGTTTTCTTCATGTCTTTTTGCATGTGGACTAAAAACACATATCTTGGTGACTGTAAATGTTAATACTTTGCACAGGCGACAGGCAGAGTGTGCCAAAACTGCCAGGATTCAGATGGCTTTACCACCAGGGGGGAAAGCAGCTCCGGTGGGTGCTCCCAGTGCTAACCTCTATGAAGAGCTGGGCGACAGCAGCATGTGAGTCAACCCTGACCCTTTATTATCTGTCTCCCATCCCACCTGTTGCTCTGCAGGTCCCTTTCTTTGATTTTCAGATCCAAACAAATGCTTTCAGGTTGAATGCTAGTACTACTGCCATGGTATTTTCCTGCTTTTTACATCAACTGTTGTCTAGGATTCAAAATCATATCACTCCTCTCTTCTAAAATGACCACTGGCAGCTCTGTATGTTAACCTCAGACATCTACCTGCTGCTTTAGACATATTAGTAGCTGCATCAGTGGATCTCTCTGCTCTTTGGCTTCCTAATCTACTTTAGATGTCTGCAAACCACACTCTATTCCGCAGCACAGCTGGTGATTACACTTCAGCTTATGTATGTGTTTCTAATTTGGCTGTGTATACATTTTTGCAAGACCCTCTCTCAAGGTAAGAGTGTGTTTAAATTCATAAAGTACCACATAGTTTACTGGAAATAGAAACAAATCCAGAATCTGGTCTGTGCTTAATAATTGATTTTGTCATTAATTACTTTAAACCCTCCTTTGATTAACACCTACATTGAATGCTTCCTGAGATTGGCTTTGTATCCAGAAGGTTTTGCCATCAGCACAATCGGATTTCACCTTTTATGTTAAATACTACCCCGAACGTGTAATGAAATGTTAATGCTTGTGGATTAAATGAGGTTGAATTGAAACCGCTGCCCCGCTAGGTTTAATAATTTTGATTTACAGCATGTTAAAGTAGTACTGATACTAACGTCACAATTGCTGTTAAAAAAAAAAGAAAATAGAAATTTAATGGCAGGCAGTAAAGAGCTTTTGCAATGTTTACAACAGATGTTGACCAACACTCAACAACAACCAGAAGCTTTTGATTCTGTAGCAGGAGAAAAGCTCTCATGGGGGTTATATTGTAGCCGAGTGTCGTTTATTTGGGGGTTATTTTCCAGCCTGCACTAAGAGCAAGAGGAGTTGGTCCTATAAACAACCCCATTAAAGCACGTTGAAACTCCAGAAAGTTTTCTATGCAGAAAGGTATTGTGTGTGTGTGTGTGTGTGAGTGAGTGAGAGTGTGTGTGTGCCTTGTGTTTGCACCAGCATACTCTCAGATGCCCACAGCAAATAAATCAGTACAGTATTTACCCTCAAAATGCAAAACATTGACGTACCCTTGAGCTTACACTTCATCCACACCTCTGACATTTCTGCTTTAGTCATCTTACCATCTGTCTGTGTTTCTATCTTCTCCATCATTTCTATTCCCCTGTCTCTCTGGATTCAGACTGCAGTAAGTAATCCCAAAACATATGACGTATGAGGTCTGTGCATATGATCAGTATCATTTGTAAAAAGGAGCAGCACCCCTGTTTCCCCCCTTGCTTATGGCTTTTGCTGAGCATATGCATATACTATATCTAGATATGATTTTATTATGTGCCTAACCTTATTAAAATGGTAGAAGTTTTCTTAATACCCTGGTGCGTAAATGCATTCTTGATTGGCAAAGCCTGTTTTGTTAATTGGCCTTGGTGAAGTGGTAGCAGTTGGAAAGTTTTGTAATTTTCTAAGCTTAGTGAAACCCTTTTACTTCCATGTAGGCAGGAAAAGTGAAGCTCCCTTTGTTTAGAGGTACAGCACTTCGATAGATATCACTGTAGTTGTCTCCTCTGTCCCTTCCATTAGACAGTCATCTCCTTTTGTGTTCTGTCGCCCTTACCTTCACATCTCTCAGTGTTGTGACTGATAGGACTAATGCATCCAATATGGGTTGATGTTGGTTATTTGTATTATGCTGTATCTTTGAACCAAAGCCCAGCATATCTGTGGGCATCATAATTTTACTATTTCATTATTTAATTGCATCCCATTGTAATTCTTTAGCATAAGCTTACAATGTTTTTAAAAAGTCATCTGTCATTTTCATTTGATTTGCCCCATAATACAGCTGTGTGCTGTGCAGACATTCAGAACGCAGTTAAAAACTGAACCATATATTAAGCAATTTAAATCAATAAACCAATTGTTTTTGATTTTTATGAATTTACTCATAAAAATCAGACAAAAAACAGTCACAATACTTACAGTCATAATCAGTTAAGATGCAGGAGTAAATGATAGCACTGTTGCTTTTGCCTCACCTTTTTTTTTCGCTTCGCTCACCCTTCGATCATCAATCTTCACCTGTTTCAAGTCTTTTTTTTTCTTCTTCACCTCCACCTTTTACTGGGGCAGGGCTAAAAAGTCTGTCATTGAGGAGGCCGACCATCAGAGGATTCTTAGCACCTTTGCCTGTCGCGCCCTTGCAGCCCGCGGCAACGGAGCATTGCACGTCAACTTGCCCAAGTCAGAGAGCAACGTGACTTTCCTCTCTGACTGCAACCCACTCACCACTCACAACCCTGTCTACGATGACAACAGTCCCCTCAGCAGCCCTGATGTCTTTGCACGGGGGGAGAGTCCGTCTGAAAAGCGGTTCTCTTTCTCTCCCTCCCGCTCAGTAGGGTCAAGGTGCGTCTGGTCGATGCCTGCTCGCGTTCACGGAGAGCTGTATGGTTACGAGGTGCCAAGGAGACAAGCTCTTATGGACCCGGACGATTGGGAGCTTCAGATACTCCAGGCAGCCATGAGAGGCGAGCGAAGGCCGGAGAGTTCGGACACGCTTCGCCTGAGTGGCAGCACAGAGACCAAGTTGTCAGTCCGTGAGCAGGCCAGGCAGTTTGAGCAACAGGTCCTCCAGGATCGAACCCTCAAGCAAAACAGAGACTCCCACGGCTCCCTCTCTTCTATCCTTGTCAGGGATAGAGACGGCGATGACATGCTGGAGCTGACTTCAGAAACCCTGCTCTCCATCATGGATTACCCCTACAGCCCCACGTCTGTGGGCAGGGATGTGCCCCCCAGCATTATCTTTACTCAGGGAGATGAGTCATGGCCCCTGTCTAGCCAGAGACCAACGCCACCTGTCCTCAGGAAGTTCAGCTCCAGCATCTCCAGCTACATGACAGTTCAGCCTTGTCAGATCACTGTAGAGATCATACCAGATCCACCAGAAAATCCCCCGCCTCCGCCTCCCCAGCAGCCACATCCACCTGCCCCACCCACATCTCCTCCTTCTAGTCCACTTTCCTCTCCACCTTCACCCTCCTACCTTCATAAACCTTCATATACTCCTCAGTGCTCTCCTCCTCTTGTCAATAAACGGGTTGCTCCTCCACCTCCACCGCCTCTTCCTCCGCCTCCCTCACCTGCTGGCGATCAGTCGCGCCCAATCGTCCAGTTTGTTCCAACCTCTTTGCCACCCATGTCCTCGCTTCGCCCTGTTTCAGAACGGAAACTGCCACCTCCTCCTGACCCGTCACAAACTGACATCGGAAAGAAGGAGCTTAAAGGGATCCTGAAAAACATCCAGAATCTAGCCGACATAGAGAGGTCTGTTGCCAACCTGTACAGCCAAGTAGACAAAAACAAGGTGCCCAAGTTTAACAGGAAACCACAAGTGACTGAGGAATCAGAGGGTGCTCACAAACTGCAAAGCTCTGATCCCTGCGATGAGCAGAGTACGCCAAAAACAACAAACTCCAGCTCTGCAGTCCAAATCAACTCAACAACAAGTGCGAACTGTACTGAAAATGAATCGAGTCAACTGAACATGGCAGCAGAGGTTCAGCAGACAAGTCAATTGAACTCGAACAGCCCAAACACTGCTGAGCTCAGTGAACGCTTTTCCTCTCAATCCACAATGTTCTGACTTTTTCTCTTTGTCTCCACACTCTCATTATCTCCATTTATACATTTCCATGCCTGTTTTTCTGTTGTTTCTAAATACTTTGTATTTTTTGCACAATTGGTAGTGTTTTATATGCGCTTTAGCCAAGTCAAAGAATTTTGACTGTGTGGGTTTTTCAGAGACAAAATGCTTCTTTACTTGATACTTTGTGTGAAAATCAAATTTTAGTGTCACCTGCCAAGAATTGTACTCGGCTCTGCCACATTGACTGCACAATATGCTCACAGGCTTGCATTAGAACATAAAAAGAGGCTTGAATATACAGTATGAGTTCGGCTCAGTTCATTTGCATGTTTTAATTATCTGAACTGTTCTGAGATCTATGATAGTGTTAAGTATACCCCAGAGTTAACAGATTAGTCAGTTCATCATGTTATAAGTATGTTATTTTAGTTCACAATCTTAACATTAACATTTCATAACCAAAGTTACTTTAATTAAATTATACTAAACACCAAAATGCATAAATCCCACAACCCCAGGGTCTGTTTCCTAAACCACTTCCTGGCTGCTTTTTGCTGATTTTGAAATTTGTTCTTTTACTTCTTCACAAAGATAAGAGCATGAAAATTTAGGATGCTGTTGCTTCATGCAGAACCCAAATTAGGCAAAAGAAAAAATTACTATGTTAGATGTTTTTTCAAGTGAGGGAAAATTTCCATAACTGTTGAGAATTTCCCAAAGGTATGCAAATTCTGTGAAATAAGCTTCAGAGTATTCAGGAAGGATGATCACATAGTTGTTGATGAAACATATTCAGAGAGTTGTTGCAGTGACTCAAGCTCACATAAAATTACTATATTATACTATACTAATAATTACATTATTTTTAGGTGTAATGAAGGTGTACTGAACTATGTACAGTGATGAATGAATGTGAGATATAAATGTGAGATATAAACTTTACAGATGTATGATGCAGTAATGCCCTTGAGCAAAAAAATAGTGAGCATTATACTCATGAACAAATATGAAATCTATATACTGAAACCAACATTAATTGAAATTAAACCTATTGGATGTTATAATAAGGCAGGCTACAGGCGGTCTTTTTATTTAGATGTAATACAGTTGACTGCAGAAACGACAGGGCCGGGCAACTCAAAGTGAAAACATCTTCTTATGAAGCGTCAGCTATAAAAATACATCGACTGGGTTCCCCGGCAGGCTCATGTTGAATGAAGAGAGCCAACCTCTGGGGGACCTGTCTATTCACATGTCTGCAGAGATCCCCCCAGCATGATAAAGTAGTCGCTGTGATGTTTGGCTGCACACTGGAAAAGGCTAATTAGAGAACCAATCAATCGTTAACCAGGGCCGCTGCCTGTGGGACTGTCAACTACTGTTACCATCTCCTTTCCTTTTCCATCCTTCTGACCTTCTGCCTGTCCTATTTGTCTGTGTTTCTTTCCTCTCCCCTGTAGTTAGTTAGTTCTAATACTTTCCAATCCTTGGCCTCTTCTTGTTAATCTTTCCTCGTGGTTCTCGGGAGATTCTATTACCTTCTTTACACTCATTGTAATGCGGCCTCTGTCCCCTCTCGCTTCCTTTTTTTTCCCGTGCTCAGGCTTTTCACTTCCACTCCTCTCTGTCTTTCTCCCTTATACCCTTCATGTGTTTGTTTCACCCTCTATGCCCTAAGGCAAATGGTCTTAGCGTACCTCCGTTCCAGAGCAATGCAATGTTTGATTCATCACACGTTCCCCTGATGGGCAGATCGAAGGCCTGCTAATTCTGTATTCCATGTTCACTACATGGGGTAATCTCTTTTGTAAAAAGGCTAGCAGCTCACATGCTGTTTTTTTCAACCGAAAGAGCAGTAAGCCTTAATGGATGGTACTCTTTATGTTTCATTTTTACAACTGGTTTTTATCAAACTGTTTTGTGTCCCGACTGGTGATTCATTGCAGTAACATGAAAAACGCAAGGAAAACAGAGTTAAATCGTTTTACAAATTTTAATAATTAAAGTAGTTCTAAACTCTATTTCTAGAGCACTTTTCTAAGAAAAAGTATCAACAATAATTAAAATCAAGGTAAACTTAAATTTCAAAGATGACGCTGACTCAACTAACCAGATCTCAGCATATTATGTTCCAGGAAATACAAACCAAAGACCATATGGTATACAAAAAAATGGGCTATAATTAATCAATGTACACACAAAATGCTGATTGTTGCATCTTGGGAAACATGATTATTCGTTTTCGTGAGTTTGATGAGAAGATCGAAACCACTCTCACATCTGTACGGTAAATATGAAGCTATAGCCAGCAGCTGGTTAGCTTAGCTTAGCACAAAGAAACAGGGGAACAGCTGGTCTTTCTCTGTCCAAAGGAAACAAAATCTGCCTATCTACACCTCTAAAAGCTCACGATTTAACACCTTATATATCGTTTGTTTAATCCATTAAAAAATCGAAGTGTAAAAGTTTGTTGTTCTGTTACAGGAGGTTATGACCAGCAAAGAAATAGTCCAGCACATAACCCCCCATCAAACCACAGCATGTTGTTTTTACGCTTTGGTTTTGTACAGATTAAAAAAAACAGATATGTTCGTGAGCGTTAGAGGTGCTGGTAGTTTCCTTCTGACTGAGCCATGCTAGCTGTTTCTCCTTGTTTCCAGTCTTTATGCTAAGCTAAGCTAACCAGCTGCTGACTGTAGCTTCATATTTACCGAACACACATGAGAGTGGTATCAATCTTTTCATCTAAGGATAAGCGTATTTCTCACAATGTGAAACTATTCCTCTAACTGATCTCTGCTACAAGGGTTGGGTAACTTTGTTTTGTTGATTAACGTGGCAGCAGAATAGTAAGAGCTATTTCTGTTTTTATTTTCTACATAGAAATATGCAATACAAAATGTAAAGCTAGTTATTCGTGAAGCCAAGATCACCTTTCTGTTATAGATATCATACACTGGGTTCTTCAGTCTTCAAGTCTTGCTGTAATTCCGAGCTCACCTCTCTCACTTCTTTATTATCACCCCATCTTCCCCCAAGCCCCCTCTTGTGCAAACTTCCTGTGGCTGCTGTCCACTCTGCCATTTTTCTTGATGTTGCATGAAGCAGCAGTAGCCAGCAGCCAAGCCAACAGGTCATCCATCAGATCCCACTCCCATCATCCACTCTGCCTGGGAGGTGTGGCCATATGGCTCTGCCCTGTCCCCTGGTCCCTGCCCATAATAACAGATTACAGCTCTCCAGAGGAAGTTCACATCATCGCTTGGCCATATATCTGAGTGTGAAAGTCGTCATTATTTATGGGCCCAGACAGGTTACAGTTGTACGCTTGTGAACCTGGAGGTTTCAGTCGGGCTGCTCCATTACTCGCCGTTTCTCACTGACTTGTACTGAATGCGCTGCAGATGCACTATTGTGCTCAGGAGCAGCTCTGAGTTGTTTTTTTATGTGTTTCCTAAGATTTACATACTTCAATTTAGCTAAAAAACATTGCCGTCTGTTGAAAGAGAATGGCACATTATGACGTGATAACCAAAGACAATTTTATTAACTTTCTTTGAGTCGGTAATTCCTCCCTGAATCACAATGTCCTTTTCATATCTGCTAGGAGATGCTCTAGATATGTCTGTATAAACACTGACTTTTTGCAAATTCCAATCTTCTCAGCCTCTTTGATATTTGCATTTATTGTATCTTTTTTTCCTCCCTGTTTGGATGAGATAACAGCGGGAAAAAACAGCCCACACCAGCATGATAACATTGTGGCCTTAGGCACCCTTTTTAAAACTGAACAATATCTGCAACTCTGTAATTGAACACATGAAAATGCACAGTAAGTAAAGCTGCAATTTCCTCACCGGTCAGCAGAATGTAGATGTGCTAGTCCTGTAGACTTAACATTTCATTTATCTGAAAGCATTTGAAATGTCGCTGTCAATCCATATTCATTATTTGTCTTATTTCCTCCTTTCTGCGGCACACAGCAGGCGAGGCATCGGCAGACAGGTAAGCATTCCTGTTGTGATGTGTTTTTATCTTACTGTTGTGCCAAGACATTTTGTCACTCTCAAGGCAGCTTGAGGCAGCTTATATCCTATTATTCTTATCTACAACTCACTTGATGGAAAACACTGAATGAGATTAAGATGAGATCCCGGTGATAGGACTTCTGACACTGACATTACAGTTTAGGTTTGATTCGAAAGTCTGTTGTATTCTCCAACGTTCTTGTCAAATAGCAGATAAGCATTTGGATGAGTTTTTCTCGTCTGTTGGAGAAAAAAAACATAATCAGGGACCAAACAAAGTGACTCTGTTTGACAGTGTTTGACATTAAACTCTGTTTTTGTCACCTTCAAATAATCTGTGAACTGTCAATATTCGACATACACAGGATGTCTTTTTTTTGTTCCAATTTCTTACTTCTCCATTGCTTGGTTAACGTCTTTCTTCTTTTTCCTTGCTTTGTTTCTATCAATATTTTATCAATCTTTTCACCTTGACCCTCCAGAGTGTATAACATAGACTTAGCAATAAACATAAGAGAGGTCTGCATTTTCTGGCTTTAAATCTGAAACGTGTAGAGTGAACTCTTCCTTATGTTTGTGTCTCTCCTGACCATCCCTTTCTTCCATTACCTTATCCTTCTTCTGTACTAATCTTTGGCAGCAACAGCAACTGCTGAGGCCATCTCTTCTGAGACCTGAGGTAGAAACACTCTTGCTTTTCTTAATTCACAGGGATTGTAGTCATTCTGCTGTATACTCACCCTGTATGCTGCTGCTGCTGCTCTTCTTCTTTTGTCTTTCTCCGAGGAGTGCTGAGTAATTTTTCTCTCTGCCTCTCTGAAATGCAGGAACTCTCCATGGAGTCAGGTATCGACCCAGGCCAGGACTACTACACGCAGGACTACTATAATTACGACCAAGGGTGAGCATGTAGCCCATTGACCGTCTCATCTCTCATCGGTCTTACTCTAATCCATGGAAATTATCTCCATCAGTTCATTTAAAGTAAAAAAAATTACATTGCTAAGACTTGTTTATCATGACCTTGCCTTCCAGCTCTCAGTGCTTCGGCCCTTGGGGGGAGGAGAACATTTTAAAGAAGTTCAAAATAAAATGATGAGCACTACTTCTGCTGCTCCTTCAGCTGTACATACCATCCAAGCATTTACCCCCTCTACTCCCATCAAATAAGATCAATTATGCTGCCTTGGGTCGGGCACCTGAGAGTGTGAAAGTGTTTTCCCATGGTTTAATGGATAGAGGGTGTTTTGGCTAGCCTGTTACATTGGCCATATGGTCTAAAGAGGAAAAACATGGAACTCAAAGCTGTAACAGCTGCTGAGAAATTGTTATTCATTAAATGCTCCCGTTCTATGGCAGGTGACTTGCACCACTCTGGGGAATTACGCTGCAAGTTTATCAAACCAGGGGCAAGCCTTTGCACGTTACAGGCTTAAATCGCTGAATGGAAATCTGACAAATGTTAAAAACTGTCCATATTGAAATTAAGTGTTGTAATTGCCTCTGTGGTTACTCGCCGACCTACCTGTCATCTTTACTGACTCTAATTACCTCAGCTGTTGCTCACTGTGTATGAATCACACTGGCCTTCATTTGCAACAAGCCGTAATTATATTTTAATGGCATGTCACAAAGTTCATTGTAAAAGCTGGTGTTGCCAATGAGCGTACCATCACTGTGACCGGACGCCTTTGATCTGTCTCTATTTGCATTGAGGGGCTCGCTTTAACCGCGGTCAAGCTTTTAATCCAGCAATCACCAGACCGTGTGGTCCTCAGAGCCGCCCTCACATGTTCAGAAGGTGGCGGTGACACAGCCTCTTCCCAATAGGCTCCTCTCTAATTCAGTATTGCAGAGTAAGAAGAATAATTCACATGTTTAATATCAATGATCTAAGCTAACTGAGGCCATCCTGGTGGATGCAGACAGCCTAATGGTAGATAACATTATAAAATATGATTTATATGTTCAAAATTCTTCATCCGCACCGTAATATTCTGTCCGTTTGACCATCAACACTGAAATACCAAAACAGTACAAAAATGATTAAATCTGTTCTTCTTTCTTGTCTTTCATTTTAATTTAACTGGCAAAATAATAAGACTGTGCATTCTGATCTCTTTGATGTAGGTTTGATAGATAGTCTCATTTAATGAAATGCATGTAGCCAAACATGCTCTGGAATAAAAAACAGCACATTGGAAAACAGTTATGCAACCTGAAGTGCTTTAATGGGCTTTTAGGCATTACTTACTCCACAGGTTGGCATCTCAGCATGTTTTTGCATTCTTATAATTGATTAGACTCTTTTGACAAACTTTGGCAAATATGTACTCAGTTATATTTATTTTCAGAAAAGCTCTTTTAGCTTCTGCATGTTTTTTTCTCTCTGTTATATCTCTACAAACTTGCAATGTGATTTCTAGGAAGAGCAGCAAATCACCACAGCAATTACTGCCTATCTGATCAAAGATATTGCCAAATTTACACACACAAAAAAGATGAAAATCAGTAATGAATGGAGCCAGCCTGACATAATTGTGGAAGATTTAGGAGAAGTTAAAAGGGAGAAGAAGAACAGTTACAAACAGAAAAAAGTAAGACTTATTGGACCACTATGTTAAATGATAACAAGTATCTGACATGATACAGAAGGTATGATGTTTGATTTTTAAGTAATACATTTGTTCATGGCTTTTCATCATACGGCATGTAGATGAATACCTTTTTTTAAAACTAATAATCATCAACTCATATTTGCTGATGCCATCTGGTTTACTTTAGGAATCATTAAAACTACAAGCAAACGGTAAAGACAGTCCACAGTAATTGTAAACACTGTATAATTCATATTTTGTGTGAATCTACTTCTCAGGTATGACCTTCCTCAGTATGGCAGTCGGAGGAGGCTGATAACTCCCGTGTATGATGAGTATGGAGAGGTGATCATGGAGGATGACGGGTATTACTACAGTCCTCATGGCCCTGAGGTAGTATCTTTCCTTAGATGTGAATTTCATACTCTCAGTGGTATCATGAAGATTGTCAATTATTGCCATAATAATAATGATGCCAATGTGTTATTGAAACAGAAGTATAACTCTGTGACATTCCAACATTGTCATCACAAAAGGTTTCTAAATTAAATATGACTGTCTTAGGGCCGAGGCAGAGGCAGAGGCCGTGGTGGCATGCGGGGTAGAGGTGCACCCAAAAGGGTTGCATTTAGGGACATGCCGCCAGAGGATGAAATCGAACAAGCTGAGCCAGCAGAGGAGCCTTCTAAGGCTGCCAAGAAACTGAAGTCTGTCATGAAACTCAGCAAACTCCTGGCGGCCAGCAAGGGAGGAGAACAGCCATCTGATGCTGGTCCTTCTGGCTCATCTCCATGGAAGAAAGCCAAGATGTTCAAGATGTTTGGTGCCGGGAAGAAGGACAAGGATTACGCCAAACTGATGTCAGCCCGCCGTATTGACAGCCAAGAGAGTCTGACTGACGGACCAGCACTTACGGGACCAATCGACAACAAGTCTGATACCCGCAGCCGGCTTGGCAAAGTTTTGAAGAAAATCAACTTAGGCAACAAGTTGCAGCTCCGGAGGAAGTCACAGAGTAGTGTGAGTCGTGGCTCTGCCACAGGCAGCGAGAGGGACGAGGAGGCCTCACAAGCAACCAGTGAGGATGAAAAGAAGTCTAAAGTGTCTATTAGTGTGACAGAAAGTGAGCCAGAAGCAGGTGCAAGTGGAAGCAGTAAGGAGAAAGGCTCTGATGACGAATCCTCCGAGAAAAGCAGTGTTGACAGAGATTATCTGAAAGTAGATTTAGACCGGGACGATGCCAACGAAAGTACTGTGGACTCAGAGGAAGAGCCTGATGAAGAGCCGGGGGATTCTGATGAGGAAAGCAAGTCCAAATCAGAAGCAGAAGAAACTGAGAAGGAATCTGTCAGTGAGAAAGAATCTGGGACAGAAAGAGAATCAGAGTCAGAGAAAGAGTCAGACTCAGAGAAGTCATCGGCTACAGAAAAAGAGTCAGAGTCGGAGAAAGAGTCGAAATCCGAGAAAGAAACAGAATCAGGAACAGGCACGGCAACGGAGAAGGAAACAAGCACAGAAAAGAGTTCAGGAACAGAGAGAGATTCTGATGAAGAGTCTGAGGAAGAAGAGGCTTCAGGGAGCACTAGAGAAAGTGGGTCTTCTGCCCGTTCTTCCATGAGATCATCAGCTACTGAGGCCAGTAAGGGGAGCAGCGCTTCAGGCATGAGTGGCAGTGGCAGTAGCAGTGGCAGTGGTACCAAAAGAAGTGAAAGTGCAAGTGAGAGTGGCAGTGGTAGCGCTAGCAGTGCTGCATCTTTATCTGGCTCAAGTGTTAAATCATCACAGAGAACCAGATCATCAGGAAGCGCAGTAACCTCAGAGAAGTCCAGTGAAGAACTCAGTGAGGCCGAGTCTGGGACAGGGACAGCCAGCGAGGCAGAGTCAGGGTCGGGGACAGCCAGCGAGGCAGAATCAGGGTCAGGAAGTGAAAGCTCTTCGTCTCGTGGGTCCAGCCAGAGGAAAATGTCTGTGTCAGATTCTGGCGGAGGGTCTTCATCCCGCAGTCAGATGACAGACCAGAGTTCCCTGGGCAGCGAGGAAAGTTCAGCTGGCTCCCAGTCCACCGGTGGCAGCCGGCATTCCCAAAAGTCCACCCTGAGCCGCAGATCTGAGGATACAATCACAGAGGAGAGTGAAGAAGAGGAGGAGGAAGAATCTGAGACAGCTGATGAGAGCAAAGAGTCAGCCAGCGAGCTTAGTGATGAAGCATCGTCTAGGAGGTCCAGTGTGGCATCTGGAGACCCTGGGCCGTCTGCCCCTTACACTGGTCCCCCATACAGCTCTGAGATCAGAAGTATCGGTGACACCTCTGTAGAGACATATGGAGGACTGTCCCCTATCACTGAGGTGGACGAGGATGCCATCTCCTCTGACAAATCTTCAGCCAGTGGCTCTGGATCAGAGGCCGGCAGTGCGTCAAAGGACTCGGGAGAGACAGAAGCGACGTCAGATGCTGATTCAGAGTCTGAAGGAAACTCAACAGCCTTCTAGAGAGATATATTGTCCACTGTGAAGTAAGAGTGAATAAAATCAATTACCCTTGCATGGGAGTGAAGAAATATTGCTTTCCACTACAGAGTGTTTCAAACGTCCACTTTTTCCTCACTTTCCCTTAGGAAGGAAAAACTTTGGTGGTTTCCTGCTGCAAAATATCAGAGTTTTGCTCTCTTTCTTACGCCTTTGACTTATTCTTCCCTTTGATGTTTTCTGAGTATGTTTTTATGCTTTAACACGATGCTCTTGTTTCTGCTTTGAGATTTTGCATGTTGCAGTTCTATCTGTCTTGATCAAATGTTTTCTTGTGATTTTGAAATGATTTCCTTCCAGGAATATACACTATTACTGATTTCCGTAGAAAACTGAGATTTCTCGCCGTAAATTCAATTCTTACACAGAACTTTAGATACTTGATCACAAAATGATTCAAGATTTTCTGGGTATTTTTCCTAGGACAAGGGAGTGAATTATGGCAAGAATTCCGATTCCTGGTTCCAACCCAGCTCTCCGCTGTGTTTGTCTTTGCTTTTTTTTTGCTTTTTTTTTGTGTGTGTATACTGTACCTTCTGAAAAAACTATATATTGACCATTACCTGTTATCTCCTCCTCAGCCTGGGAAAAAGAAGCGGATTAAGCTGGTGGTGGATCGGGAGAATGAGACCAGCTCCACAGGAGAGGAGAGCACCACAGAGACCCAGCGGAACCGACTCCCCAACAGCCACAGCAACATCAACGGGAATATCTACCTCGCACAGAATGGCACTATCGTCCGAACTAGGCGGCCACCCCACCTAAACAACTTGAAGGTGGGCTCTCCGTGCCGGCTCGGTAAGCATTTTAAAAAACTAGACAAGTTGGGTGTGACTCATGAAGAACCCCCTCCTATTATTAGCATTGAGGGCACAGGAAACAACACAGAAAATGGGACAGGTACATGCGTTACCTCCAATGTGGACGTCAACCTCAACACTCGGTCCTCCTGTGGCTCCCTGGGATCCACCATCACAGATCTTAGAAGCTTTGGGTCCAAAACCAATATTGCCAAGACCTTGATTGACAGAAACAGCAGTGGCCTGTGTGTCAGTGAGGAGCACGAGACTTCTGTTGACAACCACAAGGACAGTAGGGAGACACTGGAGTCCCACAGTGACCACACATTATCAGACGAGGAGGAGTTATGGATGGGACCCTGGAACAGCCTGCACATACCAATGACAAAACTCTGACTGGCCATGCAGAAAATTAATTTCCTTTTTGTTATGTTCCTCTCTTTATCATGTTGCTTTTGTTTAGAAAATGATCATAAAAAAATTATTGTGTGCCTCAACTGGATAAGCTGTCCTCGACCGGTGATTGCACTTTTAGTCAAATTTTATTTAACCATAATATGTTAAAGCTTTCTTGTATCAAGCGTTTATCACCGACAGGGCTATTACAGATGGGAACTTAGAGCTGCAGGGCAATGAGTGCCTCAAAGAAATATGAAATTTTATGTGAACCGTGCTTAACTGTAAGTCGTCATTCAACACAGAAGATCGGCCTCTTTTATTCCATGATTCCATGTTTTGCTTTCTTTTCTCAGCCTCAGTTGTTTGTTTTTTTTATCCTAAAACGAATCACAAAGAGATTGTCATTCATTTCACTATGATGTTAAAGATATTTACAGAGAAATCATGGTGAACATATGAAGAAAATGTGATTATATAGTCTATGATAAAGTAAAAGAAACTTATTTTGCTAATAGCATTTTACTTGCAAATAATTGTCATTGATTATTTTATGTTGTGATCACTTGACAATGTTTTTGAAAATTTCTGAAAAATATATAAAATTATTTTTGTCTATTTTGTATCTAACAGAGATGGAGAATCTAACATATGACATTAAAGACATAATACCCACATGACTGTCATCGCTGTATTTCAACAGTGAAATATGATGGTATGATTATAGTGTTTTTATATGGACATTTGTAACTACAGAATGTGGTATTTTCAACCCCTTTACATGATGCAGATTCACTCTGTTCATGATAATTTATTAAGTGACACATCAGGACCCCATACGGGGGAGAAGAGGACTACCAAAAAATGTACCAGATTCAACAATAAAGTTCTAACCTATTTTAATGTGTATTGTGGAGGCCTTGACTATTTCTGCCACTTCACCTTAACCTCAACGTCAAGCTGCTTTAGCAGCATGAATAATATTAATAGCTGCTCACAGTTTTGGAAATATTAAAGTACATTATTGTGTGCTTTTATGACAATGTGAAGGATGTTTGGGGTTTTAAAGATACAATCCTTGAATTGCATAATGGGTATGAAAGTTGAATAAAAGGCAGCACACAGCAGTAGAACTCAGCAGTAAGCTCATAAAAATACAATGTCTGCAGAGAGAGGTCTGTCAAATTGAGGCCTTCTCTGTGCAGTGGGCTTTCACTCGAAAGAAGAGCAATGACAGGTCACCAAACATGGGGATATGGATAGCTACTGTATCTCTGAAAAGCAGTGGGAAGTATGCCGGGAAGTCTGAGAAACTGACAGTCTTCCTGAGCCCACTTTCTCACCTGTCAACTCAAACTGCAAAAGAAGAAGAAGAAAAAAACGTGTTTTAAAAGATGGCAGTGATTGTATCCAAAAAGGCAGAAGGCAATAGAAATCTCAAGCACAAGCTCTTCATTTGTTTCTTGTTTTATCAGATTGACACATCTAACACATCCAGAATGACATTTACAAAAAGTGTCCTGCAGTCAATCAAACCGTGAGAATGCCAATCAAGTTCACAGGGTTCTTTGGAGGCTGAAGTTCAGAAAGGTGCAGGAGCTGAATGCCAGAGTGAAGTAGCTTGAAAAGCTGCTCAGAAAATAGGTCAGGAGGGAACCTTGTTCCCACCACAACAAGCCCGGTGTCCTGAAGGATCAAAACAAACCTCTGCACTATGCTGATGGAAAAAAAGAAAAAAATATAGAAGCAAGACCTGCAAAAAAGCATTAAGATCAGCCTGTTTTAATTGTCACTTGTGTCTTTTTCAGCTGTTAAACGTTCGACACCTTTGTGTGGATTAATTTTTGGATCTGCACAGACAAGACGAGGGTCTCTCTAGTGTTCACTGTCTATCAGGAGCCCCCCGCTTCACTGTAAATGCACACTCACAGGTACTACCACTGCTGACATTGAAACAGCACTGTACAAACCCCGTTCAAAACTGATGTTGTACGTAGAGAGTCTATTCCAAAAAGCCTTAACCAGAAAGAAAAATAATTAGCAGTAGAAATGAAATGCATCCGTGCCCCCATCTTCTCAAACACAAGGACATACTTCACCAATCTCTTTTTGGAATACTGGCCTGATGAATTGGATTACAGCTGCCCCAATGAATAATTGAAGCGTTTCTACTGAGCATTTCGGTCTGTCACAGGATTATGTCCCAAGCCTTTTTTTTTACTCTTCACCCTGATCATTTCACTTAGTAGATTAAATTACAGCATTAAGAATGGACATATCCCTGTGGTAATGAATTTGGCTTGAGAGAACCCACAATCCAAGGTCTGACAAATGGGATTTAAATGTCATTTGCATATTTATATATTTGTAAAACAAGACTGTCTGAAGATGATGAAATGCTGCACACCTACAGAAAATTTCTAAACAGATCTGAAGTTTCATTCTTAGTCAGAACAGTAAGGTTATCTGTCATAACAGAGGCTTGTTATAGGCAAGAGATAAAAAAAAAAGTGATAATTTGCAGCAATGCAAAGATCTAATTTGCTGTGATGTACAGAAAACCACAGTAATAACAAAGGCTTGAAAAGGTACATTGGAGTGAAATAAGATCTAATTTAATAATACATCTCAACCTAATAAAAGACAGATTATAACTGGATAAAAATAAGAGGCTAAAATGTAGGGAGACATTAAGCTTATAGACATAAGAATCCAATCTTTTAAACTCCAGCCAGCACAAACCTGCATGAGCCACTGAGCAAGACGAGACAATTTCAAAATCTGGTACATTTTCACGATGCCAAAAATGGCAAAAATATATTTAAGTGGATTGTAGGCCGCTGAAGCTGATTGCTTCAGTAAACAATTCTGTTCGAAGACATCCTAGAAAATATTAATTTGGTAGTTGAGATATAAGGCTGCACACATAATTCCGTCTTTATCATAATGAGACAGAATGATATTGTTTTACATTCTGCTGCCTGCCACTGCATCTTCAGTCAAATACTGGAAGTTCTTGAAAACGGCCACCGACATAGATTACCTTACTCAAGTTGCATTACATTTCATTTTTAATAGGGGGAAGATGGACCTTGGGCTGAGTTGCACAAATGGGTGAAATCTGCAGTTCCACACCCTCAGATTTTGTGTCTGTAAATTGTTATGATCACAGTGATCTGGGCTTCATAGTAAACCAGATACATAGAAACTGAGTTTTATGAACTGATCACAGAAGTGGCAAGCAGTATTTCTGTACCTCTGTATCATATAATCTTCACCTCAGGTTCATTTAAACGTATTTATGCATCCTCCAAAACAGGTTCTACCACAGTTTGTGTTTATGTGAAGTCATTTCCTGCAGTAGTAATTCTGTAATAGACCTGTGGATGTAAATCATGACGCAGAAATATTGCTGTGCTTCACAGAGATTCATAAATCTCTAAAGGTTTTATGGAAGGTGATTATTCATACACCGGGGGGTACATTGTATACACCAAACAATGTTACAGGGTCATGCTCTGTCTCTATGCTAGCTTGTGACAGTTTGCTTGGTCTAATTGGCCTATTGTGGCCCTGTTCCTGGCCCTTAGTTTAATCAGTGCAACAAGCTCATGCATGCATTCAGATACGCCTGGTGCCTCTCTAACAAGTGAACAAATTCATTGGCTTGCTGAGGATGTAGTATCGTTGCGGCAAACAGAGCCACATAGCTCCTGATATGTTAACATTCAATTTGACAGGAAGAAGAAGTGGGAGCAACTTCACAGAGATGCATCAATATTAAATCACCTTGTAATCAAATATTCATAGTGAATGTAAAATAGGAACATAAGTTCAATAGGAATTGGGATTCAGATATTTTCTTTTTCAAATATACAAGTGTCAGTAGTCTGATATGCATTAGCCCTGTGGACTAATGATTCCCTGCTGGCATTGTATGAACACATTTCTCCTGCCATCTTATTGCATTTGATGTCAAAAGAATTATTTTCTGGAGAGCATGCCCAATGCAAGGGTAAAAAAAAATTACTTTTATGCAACGCTGGCCAACTGTCCAGAGCAAACAAAATGGGCACATTCATTATTTTGTGGCTGCAATTTTGAAATACTGATGATTCAAAAGCCCGGGAAACCAAGCAAATACTGTATAGAAAGAAATACAGCATTGATAATTTTCCAGAAAGAATCACAAGTCCTCATAAAGACGCCAAGGTCTTTGCATTATTAATAGTAGGCACAGTATTAAGACTACTATTTGATTTGTGCATCCGTGTTTGTTGATCTTTGCTCCTGAGTGTGTGAAAAAGCAAACACGGCGGCCACACTTTTATCGCATGTAAATACTGCATGTCATAAATGTGTAAAGAGATGTTTGATAGCTGAAGCCATGACATAAGCATGCAGATTAGATTTTCTGTGCGCACAGGAGGAGTGGCTTATACATTAATACCATTTCGACCCGCTCAGGAATGTGTTTCCCAGGTACAGGTAAGAACTGTTCTCATTCCAAGTCCACCGGCGAGCCTCCTGAGTTTCACCTATTAGCATAGCCTATATAGGATATCCTGGCCTACAGCAGGCAATATGGTAATCTACCCATGACTCATTCTAAAGGAGATTATCGCAAATCCCCAACGGAGGCAGGAGGAACTCCTCATAATACCTATCCGTCACCATTGCTTATTGCATGCTCAGACCTGGGGGGCAGGACTCTTCGTTTCCTCCAAAAACCCAGCTCCAAAATAAAACAATTCATTTCACTACTTCAGTCTTAAAATTACAGGTCACGCATTTATTTACTTTTGCAAAATCCGTTGAGGATATGAATACAACTGAAGGGGGGAAAAAGTCATATTACCATACATTTTATAATCCTGAGCACAAATACAGAGGCAGAGAGTGGTGTGTTTTCACACACCATAGCTACTGGTGAAATTACAGCTCTTGCCATGCATCCGGTGCGTCATTATTGTTGTTATTCAGTGAACTCTGGCTTTTTACTCATTAAACTAGATCAGGTCTGCCCTGCAGCCGGCACAGGGACAGATGGGAATAGTTCAATTCTGCAGGGGAGACTGGGGCTGGTCGCAGGTTGGTTATTACAGTGGAGCCACATTAGAGGGTGCTGTGCAATACTGTTTATGCCAAACACACCATCTGGTGTAGGGGTCATTTCTTTGATAAACATTAAAACTGTGAGGTGGAGGTCTTTTTTTATTATTAAGAAGCTGAAGCCTTGATGATTTTCTTTGAAGGTAAACAAGGTGCATGCTGGTAGTTTTCCTGATTCTGGGGTTTGGTTGCACACACACACGTACAGTACAGGATGCTGTGATTACTGTATAGCAAGTAAATGCTGTTCCCAGGGATCTAAATTAACTCACCACTGTACAATAATGAGCTGATGATGGAATTTTAAAGTGTGAAATGTAGTAACTAAAACCTTCAGCTGAAATCTGTATGAAATCAGTATAAAAATATCATGTTATAGATACAATAGAGGCAAGAGTTTCAGAAATGTTAAAACTATGTGTATCTATCTAGGATGAAATCATTGCAAATCTGTGTGTATTTTCCCTTCACAATATAGAGGAATAACCAACTAAAATGAGCTGAGGGGTTTCCATGCTAGGGGTCAAGACCCCCACAAGGGGTCGCAAGGTGAATCTGAGGGGTCTCAGTGCGATTAAGAGGACAAGGACCTAAAATATCACACAAAATGATGTTTATTGTTTTCAGACTTTTCTCTAATCTTTGCCTTTTTCTAGTGAATCACTTGATAATTTTACCTCTTCAGAACTCCAAAAAGTAAAATAAATTTTTAAAAAAACTCACCCTTACTCACTCCGGTTAAACTGCTAACAGTCGGTAGACACATGCAACAATTGATGAGTGGTTGCAAGTAGACATTCCTTCATTTTAAAGGGTCACAAGCCAAAAACGTTGGGAACCACTGCTCTAACCGGAGCATTGCCTTTCCTATTGCTGGTCTGGTCTGTTTTTCACTCATCCCTCCCTTCCTTGCCATGTAAGGCGCAAGGTTTCCCCCCTGCAGTGCCTCCTTCACTGATGTTGAGAGCCAAGGTTTGTTGAAACACTTAAATGTTTTGTTGGTATGACACACTGAAACAGATATAGCTAGAGACCATGTCAACCAGCCCATCAATATTTTAAAAACTGTGTAATCAGTTAACTCAGTCCAGACCTTTTTTTCTTTAATTTGGATTTAACCTCTCTTTTAAAGTGACTGGTCAGATGGCTTGAGAGGGGGGGAGTGCTACAGATTTATATGCACCTTTAATAGGACAATAACAGAAGTCTATTTTGTTTCCATGTTTTATGAGGCAGGTGATGTGTTGGTGTCGAAAGAAAGGACAAGACTGGGCTATTAGGGGAGAGAGAGTGCAGATTTTGTGTCAACAGTGTTCTTTGGATTGGATAAGGACATAATTGAGGTTCAGTTGACTTGAATTGCCCACAGACTCTACTGTACCACTGTATAGTAGTACCACATGTAAAACAGAGGCATCCATTTAAGCCTAAAGCTTTCTTGAATATTTGAATATATTTTGAAATACAGACTGAGGGTGCCACCTGATGTGAGCTTAAAACCACTGAAGCAATGAATCCTGGTGGTCTGCCCTCCATTTTAAAAGGATACCTTAAACAAGATGCTCACAGCATTAAGATTGATTGGTTACCTTTTATCAAGATGAAGAGCTGAGACACTGCTATGTGTTGTCCTCCATTAGATGAAGTTACATATTGTATTGTATTGTTCTTGTGCCCTTTTCTGTATCGCTTACACAGCTGAGACGCTTATCGAGTTCTGATGTTGTTGCAGCCCTCGATAGTTCATTAATCCTGCTGACAAGTGATGGTATTGTAGGAGCTTTGGCCCTTCCTGATCGATGCTAAATTCATCAAAGCTTCCCCATCGGCCATAACTCGATTAACCACACTTATGTCCAATTCATAAACATTCTGCAAATTCTCTTCTGGGCGCCCAGAAGCCACTAATTTCTCTGGCGATCAATTTGGCTCTCACCTTTTCAGTTTTGCCCTGCAGCTCAGCCACCTGTTAAGATTGCGCTTAACCCAACTTCTTCACATTTCAGCACATCACTGCTTACTAATTAGATTTCCTCTGGAGTGCGGTGGAGTCGAAACTCTGATCGGAGAGATAGCGGGAGAAGCCAACTGAGAATAACTTTGGGAATCCCTGCGTGACCCAGTGGAAGCAAACTGTTAATCCCACAGAGAGACACTCTGAGAAATGATAAATGGCCAGCAAGAACAACATGAGCTAGACTTTATTTTTTAAAGGAACAAAGTATTTGCAGCAAGAATACATTAAATCACTCCTCAGAAGTTATTCCCACACAGACCTTGCATCACATTATGTACTTTTTTTACCCTGCCAGCGTTTCCAAGGATTCACTCGTATTTTCTTTGCCTTTGCTCCTCTTGAAGAGTGAAGTTATATTATTAAATGTCATAGTTATGAAATGCTAATTATCTCTCAGTCACTGGACATTCCTGCTGTCAGTCATACAGAATATATTTGCGCAACATTTGATTTTCACATCATAAAAAGGGAGACAGCACAGAGGTGATGAATATTGTGATGACTTAGAAATGGGGTGCCATTTGCTTCCAGACACATTAGTCATTGTTATATAAACCAGTGCCTAGCTGTCATTTTAGCAGCTTTTTACTCTGTGGTGCATTTGAAAGAATAAATTAACTAACTAATGTAGAGATTTGCATAGATATATTTTCTGTTTATTTTCAAGCTTTGCATCAGAGTGTAACCAGGAACAAAAGTGAAACCATGAAAAACTGAAGAAAACATTATCTGATGTTTGCCTTGAAAATACCCTGAGTGCTGCAAATCCATTTAACTAATTCATGATGCATTTTTAGCCTGAACACAGATGTTGTGCGCACATGGCCACAAGATGGCGCCTGAAACTCACGGCTGGTGGCTTTACATCTGCCTGTGAGATGAGAAGGCAAATGAAGTGATGCAAATTGCTTATAAAGAGGTGGCACTGACGGAGTGGAAATTAAACATAATATATTTGACGTATACTCTCTTTGGACATTAGAGGCCCTGCAGCATGGCCGGTTATTTATCTTGTGTGGGTTTATTACTCCATTAAGTGACGACATGCTGTAAATGATGACGCTGATAATTCTCTTTGACCAGAACAGGAACATTAAAGTACTAATAACAAAGTAGTTGTTTGATTGAACTAAGTCACATCTTCTTTCTGAACTAAACTTTTCTCTTTTCTTGTTGCTGATGTTCATCTGTTTTTTTATATTTTATTGTTTTTGTGGCAGCCCATTAAATATTACTCAAAAATTCATTAAATTAATTGAGTTTTTATGCTTTTTCGCTATATAAATATGGCCATGATGATACAGTTTACATCAATGAATTGTTGCTGCTCCTGCCTGCCCAATTAGTTAACATTTCTTCCAATCTGATTATTTTCTTCTTTCTTTCTGGCAAGTAGAGGACAACAGATCACTCCTATTTTCAGAGAGCGGTGCTTAGGCAGAGGGTAGATTCAAGTCCATCATCATCTCCTCATTTCCTGCAGCTATTTAAGACTGTGCCTCTCCAAAATAGGCGCCCGATGACCGCAGCCGGAGCTATCTGGGGACCTGCTTTCAAACTAATTCGAGGATATTAGGATGTCTCAGAATGTTTTGTTTTGACATTTCTATACCTTCGTCAGCCGCCGTGTGCACAAAGCGTGTGCCATCTGACTTAATGCCATTTTAGAAGTCATCTCAGATGTTTTTAGGGTTTCCATAACTATATATTGTACATCTTGAGTGCTTTATAATTTCTATGCTGCACATTGTTATTTTGGAAATGTACTCAAAACCCTAAGTAAGGTTTAACTGACAGACAGGTCTCACACACAAACACACACACACACACACAGTGCAGCTCAGTGAGCCCAGTCCTACGACATCCCGCCCAAAGGTTATATTCTATCCGAAATGTTGGGTGTGTAGTAAAATACATGCTCCACACTGTCTGGCTCTCCTAATGAAGGGGTTTATGACTGGTAGTCCTGTGTTTGTACCATGTATCATGCGCCGCTCTATCACTGCATACAAGGTCAGATCATATCTCATCTTATATCTGCCAGCAGTGCAAGTCTGCAATGAGAGCTCAGTCTATTAGACACAGTGGAGACATTATTCCAGGACATGAAGCCACTATTAGATTTAAAAAAAAAGGTTCTGATAGCTCTTGAAGCATAAAAATATAATTTAATGCTTTTTGGAGGCTTTTTCAGCTCTTATTGTTCTTGATTTCATAAACAGCACATAATGAGTTTTTCACAAAAAGTCTCGCTCATGTTATTCTGAGTCAGACACGGCTGTACGTGGCCAGACTTGTCAGACTGCGAGCTTTCAGCACCCACAGTGTTAATGTATAATGTCAACGCAGTAGGGAGCCTTGTTAAAAAGCAATTAAGCCAAAATGATTTAAACATTGTGCGGTTTGGCCATTGGCGAGCCTCGAGGTACACACTGTGTTGTTGTCTTAAAATGAGAATTTCACTGTCTGCTCACACTGAAAACCGCTATTTGTGTGAGTGTAGCTCTAACCACACTTTCCCACACCCGCCAAACCATACCAAACCACAGACTTCAGATGAGTATGCGCACCACACACACACACATACTCGCACACAGAGACACACACACACACAGTATTCACATGAAGAGTAATTGAGGGGTTTGACTAGTTTTTGGTGCATTAAAACAGTAGCTGTTTTAAATGACAGGGGCTGAGACATACTTGCATTGATGTCTGTGAGGCTGGTAAAGATGGCTGATTACTCAAAGAGGACGTGGCATTCAGTAACTCTTATTATATTCCTCTTTATTCGGTAGAGTTTGACTGAATCACACCATTTAAGCTGTTCCTGACTGTAATACATTCTTAATCCGTGGCTTTCTTGCTCAGTATATTCATTTCTAGAGTGATTTCAGGTACAAGCCTTTCTGCAAACAATGTTATACTTGGTCTTATTTTTGACGATCAAAACATTACTGCTGACAGTTGAGAGTCTTCAACAGGCAACCCAGAGCTATGAAGTTGTTCGCCCTGTTTCCAGAGCAACAGCTCATCCCATGTTCCATGTGATAATTTGCCATTATGTGTGTGTCTCCCAGTAAGTCTACCAGAGTTACGTAAGCAGCTTCAATTTTAGTTCCAGTGGCCGTTGTCTTAGACAAAGATTAGTGCTAGGCCATAGTCAGACACATTTTAGCTGTTGGCAGATTGTTAGCTTACACTCTATGTGCAAATGTGCTCATCACAGCCAGACTGCTTGGATGTGGTTTGGAACATCTGTGTGGTCCCAACTCTAGAAGAAGACAGACAGGGGAGAGACAGAGGGTGAGGAGCAGGAGAGGGGAGGGGTGGTGGGACCCCAGGGCTGCTCAGAAAGAAGCCCTCAGTTTTTCCATCACTGCTGTCGCCACCACCATGATGGTGGTGTTGCCTCCGAGCAGAGCCAGGGGACAGTGTGAGGCAGATGCAAAGTGTGTGTGGGAGAGGAAGAGAAAGAAAGATGGAGGAGCGAAAGCAAGACGGGGACAAAGCGACTGTGTGGGGAGCCGTCAGTCTGGTCGATGACTGATGAAGTTGAAGGTTAGGTCTGGCAATTCGTGGAGCTGCTGGCGGGGGCAGGGAGAGGGGCGTTGAGAGGAGCCTTGGTCCAAACCTGCGGTCGGCTCCCCCGCCACCAGCAGCAGCAACACCACAGCCCAGCTCCCTGCCTGTATGCGTGTGGTGTTTATTTACGAGCCTGTTTAACCACGGCGCGGTCCCTGTGGTGGACTGACACAAGATGACAGCAGCCTAAATGTCTTGCCCTTTAAATCCAGCCTAATGGTCGCTTAGTGCTGTGGAGACAGGCACTGGGATAGGCGCCTGGGGTCTTTTCATAGGGGCCCTCTGAGTAACACATCAGCTAACACATCTATGGGCCACCATCCAGAGCCTTATTACTACCTGCTTCTGTGGCCATGGCGCCACTGATTTAGCCATGGCTGTGTGTGGAGGGACAATGCGAGCATGGGAATAGACACTATCCACCTATTACTAGTGCTCTAACAATGATTTGGGATGTGAATGTCTTTTTAATATCTGTCTCTGTGGCGTCTGGGATAGTTTGAATAGCCACTGGATGGCTGGTTATATGTAGAGTTCAAAAAATAGCAATTTAACAAGATGTTTGGGATGTCTGCGCTCCACAAGAGCCGAATTCTTAATTCTAAACATACAATTTAATTTCTAGAGCAGAAAAATTGCCGTCTTTTTGTTGTTGTTGTTGTTTTTAATATTTCATTGCTGTCCAGACTAGAACACAAACAGTTAATCCCTTGTGTTTTTGCCTGAAGTAACTCTGTGGTAAGTTAATAGCAGATGTGAGTGTTATTGGGCAAATTATATGCAATATGAGAGCAAACATACACTTCACATAAAAACGACCTGCGTAAACACACCATTCATAACTGCATACCATTCTGTGTGGGCTTGCCAGCCAATGCAATTAGACGCTTTCTGAGAGGAAGAAAAGATTATCATCCAAAACCTTGTGCCTTGCTGAATTCGTGTGAAAAAAGAGATGTTTATTGTGTGTTCCGCCTGTCAATAATCCACAACAGATCTTAGTTAAAGTCATTCTGATCACACCTCTGGGATCTATGAGAGGAAACAGGCAACGGGAAAAAAAGTTGGCCACAAATCCCATGGGAATCCATCTCTGCAGAAGAGTCTTCTCCTGAATCACCTGTTGGCCTCGCTCGCTGTCGTTACCCCAACCTCAACTTGTTGCTCAATGCTGCACACAGACACACACACACACACACACACAAAGGCTTTGAGCTTCAATCTGCATGCTTCGGTCCTGTGCAAACACAGATCAGACCATACTCATTGGGCCGTGTCTCTGGCACTCATCAGGCTGTTTGTACTGCAATTTCCTCCCAGCTCTTATCCATGTTTTGTCCACTGTCATTCCAGCGGGATTATGGGATGCTTTCATCATGCAGGAACATCAACTGAGGCAGTGGGGGAAATGCAAAGGAGGCATGTTGTTTTTCTCCTCTCATCACACATAGTGTTATCATCACATGCCATAATGAATGCTGCAGTCTGGAGTTATCCTTAGAGCTAATTATTATTTTGTAGCTGCTCCCCTGTCCATCTAAACGAATGTAGTATTTAAAGCAAGCTCATATTCATTCCACCTCTTCCGACCACTGGCAAATGCTGCATGTACCGTACACATGGCTATCACATTGCTCTTAGGCCAATGTCTGTCCTTAAAAGCAATAGGTATTATTAGTAAGACACTGTCGTAATATTATCATTCTCGCCAAGCAAAGTTTGATATTACCTTATTTACATGTACATGTTTTTGCACATGTACATCACTCAAATGTATTGGAAAGTTTGTACACACAGATTTGATTGTAACTTGTGCGTTCGAACTGATAACTTTTGTGGGATTCAGCGATGTTTTCTTAAATGTTTAAAGGCTTGAACACAATTTACTAGTGGCCGAGACCTCTACGAACCCACAGATTTCGTGAATATCTTTGAACTTTGTAGTTTGTAGTATCTTACTATAGTTTGAGGTTGAAGCTTGGCAAATAAAACATAAATCTGTGTTTCATTAATCAGATGGAGAGTTTTCTTTTTTTTTTCTTGTTCAGTTTTTACTTTAACTTTAACTAAATTTAAGAGGAAAAAATAAGAAAAATTTTGTGTATGAGGCCTGTTGTCCACAAACTTATCGTAACAGTTTGGCCAACAATACCTCATGTCACGGAAAGTAGAAATTTGCTAAAACCCAGTACAATACATCTCTCTCCTTGTTTTATATGAGGTGAATGTTCGTTGTGCATTGTCCCTGTTCAAATAAAGAAACGTGAAACATGAAACCTGTCAATCTACGTCCTTGATTGTTTTACGGCACTGAATGTTACAGGAATGTAGCAAAAGAAACAAAACAAATGATGCAGCCAGTTCCATTAAATTAATGATCCAGCCTGAAGTAGATAATTGTTTCAATTTGAAATCAGTTGACTTTTATAACGAGTCATCTCACGGTCAGCTCAGTTTAGAATTGATTTCAAGATTTTTCTGATCACCTATGAGGCTCCAATGGTTCTGAAACTGAACTATATCGCAGTGCTTTTGGGCCCTGAAGCACATCTTTAATAGCCGCTCCAAAGTCTGGATTAAAAACAAGACACAATCTCTTCTTGCCACCAGTGCTACACGTCTTTGAAATGAACTGCTCGAGGAGCTCAAAGACGGCTTTTGTGTATCACTATTAAACTCACATCTTCTTAAAACTAGTTTTTGTCGACATGCTTTTAAGCAACAGTCTGTGAACTTTAATTTTATGGTGTACTTGTTTTTACTGTCAGTTGTCTGTTTGTTTCTGTACTTGGTATTTTCTCCAAAGTGTAAAAAGTGCAGCATACACACATTTTAAAGTTTTTTTTGTATATATAAGTAAAATGTACACATATGCGTACATTTTACTTGTGTGCCCCCATGTGTAATCTTCTTTCTAAACTACACCAATGATGTCAATATCCTCATCTGCAAGTTCTTAGAATAAGTCATCAAAGTAGATTAAGGCTCCGTCTAGACACAATCTGTGGTTAGTTTTTGTGTTTTCTCTTCATATTAGTGAAGGCTTTGGTGAGGTTAAGATTATCCTAAGTCATTGCTTCGAGGCTTCGGCCACTTGTGGCTCTAATCTGTGGGGGGACAGTTTAGTTGATTTAGTCTTTGATGAGGTGCTCTCCGTCTCCAATACTGATGAGCTGTTAGTCGTCACCACTGCCCAGCCTTGCTGCTGTGGTCTAGGCCTGCCGCCTCCCTTCTATCCAAGAGCCTCATTCATCCCAAGACAAACAGACACAGTCATTACAATTAAGCAGTGCTATTAAAGGGACAGGCTACTGGCAGATTAAGGGAGGAGAAATGAAGTGGTTCTTTGTGTTACTGTGAGCAGTCAACTCATTAAAGGTTGAGTTAGTAAAGTTTTGTTTGTTGTCCATGAGTCTAAATATACTTATTAGCATGCATGTGGGGATTTGTGCACAAAGTCACGCTCCTGGAAAAACAGCCTTGCGACTGAAGAAGTGTTTTATGACGAAGTTCAAATTGTGCTGCTTTTGCTGCTTTGTGTCTCAAGAGCAAATGAAAACAGGCTAGAGGAGACACTGAGGGCTCAGACTCAGTTCTTAAGGGGCCTTTAGACTTGAAGGATTAAGATTATGGGGGAGGTTCTTTTAAATGACTGATAGCACAAAGTGAGAGAGGGAGCAAGGCAGGGCAGGGCAGGAGTCTGTGTGGCGGACCAGCAGCAGCTTTACTCTTCAATCAGTGAGATGAAAATTGCCACTCCTGTCAAAGTAGAGGTGTTTACTGAAAGGAGGACAAGGGAGAAAAAGAAATAAAGAGAGACCTCTTGAGAGGGAGAGTTATGCAACCTGTATGGTCCAGGGTTCCCATGGAGCAGGGCTGCTAAATTTGGCCAATCAGGGCTAGAGTTGGTACCTCTCAAAGTCTGCGGGCAAGAAATAGCAGAGGTGTTGAGAGGTAGGATTGGATATGATCCTGCAATGATTTTATATTGACACAAAACCAAATTGCACATCTCTGAATGTGGCTAAAATGTGGCAAACGGAATGACAGTTTTCCAGGAATGAAAGTGGGGCATCAGCGTGTTGGACAGCTGTGAGACACTCTCTGGATCTCTCAGAGAAAGTAATTCCACAAGATATCAGGGAAAGTGAGGCAGAAAAGCAGCATCTGAAACTCCAGAAAACTGTTTAAGACTAAGAGGGGCTGTCAACATGTAAAATGTCACTCATGACCTCAGCTCTTAATCATTTACAGGGGTTTGAGCATAAGTGATTCCCATTAGGAGTGGCCTAAATGTAAGCCTGGTGCGGTTTGGTAGCATGGTGGTCTCAATGGTGATTTATGATACAGTAGGGCCTTGTGGCAACACTGCCTGCAGTGTATTTTGTGTCTGTCTAGATTTCATTGATCGGCGATTTGATGGAGCTGCAGTCAGGCCTCTTTTGTCAAGGCGGGATGTCATTGCTGGAGCACTTCAGCAGTGATGAGGATTTCTAAAGTTTTATGACCCCTGTGGCCTTTGTGAATTGTTGTTAGTAAAAATGTATTTTTAAACGAGAGTTTAAGCTTTCTTTAAAAGTCTGCCTCCATAATTCAGACCAATTTGATGTCACCAAGAAAGGCCGCCAGATTAAATGCTCATCCATTTAGCTTTTTAGGGAAAGTGGATCATATTTTTGTGGAGTGCATTCTGACATCTTTATAAATCAGCCTAATCATAGGGTTGTGGTACACCCCTGCCTTGTTTGTGTCTTTGTTAATGCCATGCACATGTGACCAATGACATGCTTGCATAGATGAGTGAGCGCCAGAGCGCTCTCTCAGTTGTAGAGGCGGTTAGATGTCTGCTTACATTCAAGAACGTATTGTGGGGGGGAACATGCCAGACGTTGTTTGGATGTTTGGCTACGGGCTCTGGCATAAAGCAGCACTCGACATCTTAAAGCTAACACTCTAGAGAAGTTAATATCACCTTTACATTTTTTAATTTGTGCCTAAATTTTAGCTTTAACTTACCAATATCACATGATATTTTCCATTCATCATACTGGCTCACAACATTGAGCTGTTATATAGACTTTGCCCTGTTTTTTCATACAGCAGAATATATGAGTTTATCCCCTTAGAGGCACTCTAGGAACACCTTTATTGCAGCAATATATTTTACCAGGAAGAACTTGACTTGCTTCAGGCGAAATGCAGCTGGGCACCACATGCTTCATATCCTTGGTTCGTTCCATGAACCGTTCAGAGACAAGATACTGCTCCCGTCTTTGTTTTGCTTCACTGGCTTCTCATCTATTTGTGTCTCTTTCTCTTATCCATAGATTTATATCACTCGCTGTATCTACAGGCTGCACCCATCATCAGACACTGCATTTAAGTTCAAGTTCCCTTTAAAGAGATCCATGCTGTCTAAAGTGGAGGCAGGCCTCGCTCAGATAGCAGCTGATGAACGCTGGAATGCTTTTGGTCTTATCATGTTGTCGTCACCATCCAGCCACAGCAGGCCCAAGCCCGGGACGCACGAGCGAGACACAATGTCATCTTGAACTCAAAGGTTTGCACTGCGCCATGAGTCACGCTTTAAATCAACATTTCCTTCTGCTGCTTTCACAGCCAAAAGTCTCACACAAGCAACTCCTGTGAGAACAAAGACGTCACTTTTCATGTTTAGATGTAGATGGAACATTTAATTTGTGTGTTTTTGTGTTGAACTGTGGCACTGTTATGGTTCACAATCCAATATAAATAGCTCTTTGAAATGTGCATCTGTCATGAAAGTGCTGGAAATGTGCTGCACTTACTATATTTTTCTCATGAGATCTATTCAGAATATTTTTTGGTTTGTCAGGCTTATTAGGGACCAGTTTGTTGTACAAAGCGCCCTTCAGTATCCCCTACACCATTAATTTGAGCGTTCCAGTGTGCTTGTTACATACCTCAACGTTTTCCATAAGTCTTGTTTTTTCTCTCAGTTGAAGTATCCATTTACTTGTTTTATGATTATTTCTGTACTGTATTTTATAAGGAATATTACTATAATCACTAATTCTAGTTCACCACATGAAGAAAACAAAATATTAAATGCAGTGGATGAATGCATTTGAACATTGTGGTAACCATCAGCCCAGTCACTGAAATACGGCGTTTCTTTCATACCCGGAGCACTGGTGACACTGGCGACAACAGTACGACTGGCTGTCTGTCAAAGTTTCCAACAGTCGCTTGTAGTCAACGGTGAGCACGGATCTGGTTGCGATTACTATAACGGAGACAGTAAATCATGACGCAGCATGAGACTAATTTGTGGTGGGGAAAAAAAAAAGACCCGGCCCTTTCTTTATGGAGTCGCAGTTAACTACAAAAGACACATTAAAATGCGCAAAAGAACGTTTCAGTGGCAGAAAATCAGAGAAGAGGAGCAGCTACGAAAATGGGACAAGAAATCATGGCTTTGTGCTAATGAAATAAGATGGGTGACAAATTGGAGGAAACACCGACATTAGGTGTCTGAGTAAGCTGCAAGAACAGCTTCAGTGCTCCTCAACGTAGTCTCTGAACTCTACTGGAGGGATGGGCACCATTTTTCCAAAAGACGGTAGTGGAGAGTGCTATCTAAAGCTGGACTATGCCGTAGCTGACCTGCACATCCTCAAAACTATAACTACACGTCAAGGTTATGGCGGCTACGGAGATGCAACGTGGAAGACAAAATGAGAAAGTAACACACATCTAACAAAGACCCTTTGTTCTCTGTATGGAAGCATCTGTGTTTGTTATGTTTCTCCACTCCTTTATGCAGGTTTTTCCTTTCGTTTGTGTGTCATTGCAAAAAAGCCCTGACTCACCACTTGACTCAATCTCCTTAATTGCATTACAACCAACAGAAAAAATTGGAAAAATGCAGGAGTCATTTTTGTTTGTTAGCTCACCTGTGTGGATGTTGTGCATTTAAACAAGAGTCCTTCTGTCTAAGAAGCAGATCTAGCAGCGTTTAAGTCAGAATTTTCCACTCTGGTTGGAGGCCTAGTGAGTCAGCATCAATAAAATTTTTAGGGCCATCATGCCCTCTGTGAGCCAAAATCCAGCGCTACAAACAGCAGACAGATAAAGTGGGATTGCCTCGCATATCATCTTTCTAGGACAGCCTGAATGGCTTATTAGGACACTTAATCCTGGTTTGTTTTGGAACAAGAATCTTTTTTACTGTAAAACCACAAAATGTTTGACATGGCCCAGAGGAGCATCCTTCCAGAGAGGCTAGAGGGGTATGGGATAACTAATAGGCATTGTAAAGACTCCTTAATTTTTCAAGTCTCCCATACAACACAAACAATGTTTAGAGAAGTGCTCAGTCTGCCTCTTAATCTTTGGCTGTTGAGATGTTTTTGTCTCCACTGCTCTGCTTTTCAGTTTTAACTCCTCTTTGAATCTACCTCTCTGGGTCAAATGATTCCCTGGCTTCACAGCAGTTCTGTGGTGGCTCCACTAATGGCGCTGTAATTTTGCATCTCTTTGAAGTTCTCCCCGACCGTTGTGTTACCTGAAGTCTGCGCTTCTCTGAGGTTTTGGGATGGGGCAGGCTAGCTACCCTCTGCAGCCTAATTAAATGTAATTGCTCCATTTTGTAGTGGTGCCCGTGTGGAGAGGGGAAGCCTTGTAATAAGGGAGATTGCGTGAAGGGTCCGAGGATCACAGACGCCAAAGAGGAGCCACGAGGAGACGATCGGAGACGCTTCCCCCCTCTGTCGCCTCCTCTGTCCTGAGCAGACCTAGTCATTACCCCCTCCACTCTTCTCACTCTGGCTCTGTCTTTCCTTTCCTCTGTTGCTCTCTCTGCCTCTCTTGCTCCTTCATCCTCTCTGTCATCATCACCCTGTCTTCCATTCGCAGTCATGCATGAGCACTGCAAGAGTGTTGTATTCCACTCGAGACATACTTCATATGCAATTGATTTGTTTTTCACCCCGATCTTAAATGTAAACAGGGATTCATGTTGCTGCTGAAAGATGAATCCTGAGTGTATACAGGAAGTGTCTGGTATGATCTCTATGGCATTCCCTCAGGTGGCGTCACAGTTGCGGGTGCAAAAGCTGGAATTCTTGGAATCCTCCAGGCACCTCTGGGACTCCGTAACTGACTCAGACACCGAAATGGGCTGTTTAGCCCCCTGACACTGACTGGTGGAGCGACGGGAGACACATTCTTTCCGGGAAAGAGGAGAGGGAAAAAAGGAAATTACAGAGCAGGAGAGAGACAACATGACACACAGAGAGAGGGAGCGCCAGCTTGACCGTGACCCCGCGGGATGACAGGCTGACAGAAGACGTGTGATGATGTGTGTGCTGTGGGTACAAAGGTGACTTAGATCGAGGGATAAGCATTGTTCTCCCTCTCTGTTGTCTCCTTTTTTTGGGGAGGTGCCAGAAAACCTTCCAGTGCGGATGATGACATTCCTTCCTTCTGCCTTAGCGCCGCATACTTTTCCTGCGTCAGGGTGTCCAGCGATTTGCCTCCCTCGTCTTCCTCCTAGTCCTCCTCCTCCACCACCACCACCCGTCCTCTCCGCCCTGTGGTGCCAGTGCGTCTGCCACACGGCCGTTAAGGCTAATGCGACACAGGCTCCGGATCACATTTCAGCCTCACATGAGCACCCCCCCCACTCCATCTCCCCCCATTTCCTCTCTTCCAAGCTGACCAGGCCTGGCCCAGGAAGTATACATTTGATCGGAGAGCGCAGATCAATAAAAGCGCAGGATCCCAAAGCCATCATTTGGCGTTTTATGATCCAGGAAAGTGTCCGCTAAATGATTTCTCTGCTTGTTAAAATAGTTTTGTGAAGCTGGAAATGGGTGGCAGTAGCCAAGCTTCTGCTCAGATGGAGCAGGGGGAGTGTCTGTGTGTGTGTGTGCGTGTGTCTGCTTTCCTGACAGTGAGAGTAGGGGTCTCTTGAGGAGCAATGATAAAAGTTGAGGAGGGAAACATCAAAAGTGCGGTGGGGAACGAGTGTGGTGAGATCGCACACAGTGCCGGGCCTGCTGTCTCTCTCATGACCTCCCTGTCATGTGGCTTCTATGAGAACCAAACATCCAGCCACAGTTGTTTCCATACAAAACCAAGCTGCTCTGGTGATCCGAATGCTTTTTTTTTTTTTTCCTCTTTTACTACCACAAAGCTAATCGTTTGGCTGTTTCTGCACGGCTGCTTTTTTCATCTTATCATGTGTGAAAGACTCAGTATCACACACGGTGGAAGATTGTATCATCCTCATTTGTTGCAAAACATCACAGCTATCAGTGTCATCTCCTCAGTGTGAGCCAAATTCTCTGCGCTATGTGGTCAATCCCTCCGTCACACTCCTCTCATACATATTCTGGTAAACACAGCTGAAAGATACCCCCCCCCCAAAAAAATTTGCTTCTTCAAAACATCAGTGTTGTGTATGTGTGCTACTGCTCCATAAATCTGCCAGCCTTATCACGCTCCCGTTCTAAACTGGGGGCATAACCAATTAACGAGGCCTACACAGTAATTCGCCGTCTGCGTGTTGAATAACTCCTCACTCCCAGTTCCCATTAGTGGCTTATAACTGCAGAGGTTCATAATTATACCATGAATTGTATACGTGCTTGATTCGTAATTATACCATCTATATAATTATAGATTCATGCTTCCTCTGCAACCTGTTTTGACACATATTTCGTGAACTCTTGTGATCAGAGCTATTGGTGTGTAAATGTTATTAAGTCAGGGATTGCAGTAGATCTTTTGGCAAATGTTTTTTTTTGTTTCCAAACATTGGGTAAAAACTGTTTTGGTATTAAAAAGTGGAAACGATTCAATTTCTTTTCTCTGATGGTGAGAGTATCCATCCCTGTGAAGAAGCCGAGCGGTTCTCACTCTCATAAAAAAGGCCAGTTTCATTCATTTATTTTCAATTCTTAGCAAACATATCATGTTTTATTTTTCCGGGTTGATGCAACTAGAGCTATGGAGTATTTGCAACATGAAACTGCATATTTTCTAACCACGTGTCTACTCTTTGATTAGTGCCTTTACACTCCGCAGTCATAGTATAGTAGGTACCCTGGAATTAATGTAATTGTTTGAAGTGTAAAGTGTAAAATCAGCATCAGATGGCATTCATTTACGAGCTTATCAAATCCAGATGGAGGCATATTTTACTCAGCATGATTCAAATATCCATCTCTTTGAGTCTGCTTGCAATTAAACCATTCAGTGAATGTTCAACAGCCTGAGAAAAATCCGGTCTTTTGGAATCAGTGGGACACAAAGCAGGGTGAGCTGTTAACACCGGGAAAGACCACCCCTGATTATTACTGTAAATGATATTATACGTCCGTCAGGGCTCAAACTCCTACATCAAAGCAGAGGAGACAATACAACTGTGACTGCTTTTTGCCCTGTGTGAGAAAATCAGGAGTGTTTTGAGTGCTGTAGAGTTAATCTCCTCTTTGGATACACAACAGTGATGGCATTCCTCTGGAGGTAACACGGCCAATCAGGTGAAAAATGGAGAAAGAGCCAGAGGACCAATAAAAAGTGCATTATGGGAAACTCCAGATGTTCGGTGAGATCGAGAAAAACAAGAAGAATCCCTGTCAGAAATTGCCCTCGGGCAACATGGGGTTGTAATTTCAACCCCATTAAGATGCATTAGTGTTAATTTGTTTAAAGACAAGGAGCTGTTGTGTTGTGAGAAGAAGGCCCATTGTGTTGAGATTGGGGTGTGGACAACGCCAATTAGATTTATCTGCAATCATTGGCAAATGAAAACGTCAGTTCTTAATGAATGGAAAATATTTGTGTGCAGTTGATTAAAAAAAGGAAAACCCACAGATACAATTAATCAAAAATGTTGTGTGTTTGTGTCTCAAGAGAAGAAAGGCAAAGAAGTGTGTAAACATTTTGATATTAAAGTGTAACTAAATGACAGAATGGGGATACAAATACAAATCATCTTCTAACCACATAATGAGATGGTATAACCGTGTTTCTTTGAGACGACACGGCTAATCCTGAAGACAGCAAATCTGTTGTGTATCTTTCTCATGAAGTTCAAAAGGTAAAGCTCCTGATCAGGTGACAGGTAGCTCAAGGGGCTGAAACCTGCATTAAAGTCTCTCTTTTATTTCCTTTCACTTTCAAATATTTACTGTCCCAAAAGTGGAAATAATATAAGATTAACCAGAGAAGGAGAAATGCGTGGAAATAAGGCAGAGGAAACTTGCAATGCTGCTATTTTCCTGTTTTTATTAATTTGATCAGAGAGAAAAAGGTTAAAAAAAGATGAAAAAGGGACCATATGAGAGCATTTGGACATAAGTTTCCCACAGGGACAGAGGTGGACCACTGAGCACTGGATAAGCTTCAGAGGGGTCAAAGGGGCAACATCTAAATGAAAGAAAAAATAAAATACGTATCGGCCTCTCTCATTAGAGTGCAGTGCACCGTGGGGACTTCCTGGGTTAATAACTGGGATGGGGTTTGCATTACTTTGTGTCTCAGCAGCAGGAGAGGAACACAACCCTTTAATACAGCAGCTTCAATTACACCACATCAGGGAAACGATGTCCCCTTAGATCCATTAACAAAAATAATACTCAGAAACTATGGTGTGTGTGCGTGTGTGTGTCTGGTGCCGTGTATGTTCGTGCACATAGGAGGAACACAAAGTGTCCTTTAGTGAGTTAAATTTGGTTCCTCAACTCTAAAAATGTGGCTTCTCTACATAGAGCTGCTCCACAATTCAGAAATTTGTCAGAATTGTCCTTTAGTCAGCGCTGGAAAGACTGATGTGTTTAAAAGCTCAAACAGTGCACCAACATCTGTTAAATTGCTGCCATTGATAATCATCACAACTACCGGCAAATTGCTGCATCTTATCGTGGGCAATTAACAAAATACGGAACTTCTAAAACACCCTCTGGCTGTCTTCTCTCTTCCTGAAATTCTCTCCTTCTTTCCCTCTCTCTCTCAGCTGCTCAGACGTATGTGGCCTCATGTCAGGGGATGCCTCTTGTAGTGAATGCCCATTGAAGGAAGCTATTTTGCCAAATGCCAAAGCCATTGAGTTGCTTCATATCCTGTCAGATAAGCGGCCACAAAGAGCCCTCTTTTTTTTCCCGGCTTCCAAACCGTTCCTAACATCTTAACATCCTCCTCTCTTCCTCCCCGCTCCCCTCCTTCTCCTCTTGTTAGTTGATAAAGAGCGTTGTAATGTCAGGAAGGACACACATTCTTCACCACGTACTCACAGATCTCTGAGGAGCAGGGGTTAGCTTCCTCGCAATGTGTGCGACAGATCAGAGGGGAGAGGGGAAGAAAAAGAGAGAGAGAGATGAGAGGAACAGCGATACACAACATTTGAGGGGGAAAGGGGGACTGAACTGAGACATACATGTGGTGAAGGGAGAGGAACTTGGAGCACAAGGAAAACATGAGAAATGTCATAATTGAACTGGATTTATAACAATAATATTAACATTATAGCACCTGTCGTATAAGCTCAAAGCAGCTCAAAGGGCTTTGAATTAAAAAGAAACCTTACCTCAGCTTTACCATAAATGAGCCACTAATTAGCTTTTTTTCAAATGAATCAGCTATTCTCCTCTGTGGAAAAACTGCAGCTCTGAGGGCCAAACTTGTAATGTCTCACAGCTCCTGCGCAACATCCACAGTGCACCAAGTAAAAAAAATAAATGCAAGTTTATGTGATTGCACCACGGGAGTCAACAGTAGCAAGTTTTCTAAGTCCATCAGTTTGATTGTAAATTACATGCACAGCACAACAAAAAAGCCTCTGTCTCCAGTGAGCCAATGTTTCAAAACCTCCCTTGTGGCAACATTTGGACGTCTCGCAAGTAGAACGCTCAATAAAAAGCAGGCTTGGTACTCAGCCCCAAACCATTAGTAGTGAGCCGAGGCACTCGGCGTGGTACACAGGCGTTAATTGCCTCGTTGCCTGTAACTTTTTCTGGAATCCTTTTTTAACGCTGTTGTTTTTGTAAACACGGTTGTTTGGAAAGGATTGTAAACACCTGTGTGCTGGGAAATATTGCATGTGATCGGGGCACTCGGATGCCACAGAGTCTGTCTTGGGCTGATAAAAGTGCAATGTTGTCGGTGTTTTTGCTCACAGACCGGTGATCTGTGTTATCTCACAGAAGCTTGTGGTTCTCGTTGTCCACTCGAAGATCTTTTATCACTTTATTCCCTTTAATCTTTAAGCCATGCTTTGGTTTCTCACTCATCTTCTATTCCAAACCTGAAGCTGATCTGGAAACTGTCTCCAGATGGTCCAGTTGTTGCCACTGACTCCATTCATCTAAGCGAGAAAACAAGAGGAAACTGCCCAATAAATGGCAACATTAATACGTAGCACAGAGTTAGCATCACCATTCTTGAGATCCTAAAAATAATGTTTTTAATATTTAAGATTTTTACTCCATGTGTATTAAAAATCACTGAGCTTTTTTTTTTTAAATGTTCTTTCCATTCCTGCACAAGTAAACCTCAGCTCTTGCTCATTAGATTTACAATCCGTAACATTTTACAGTCCATAACTGCCTCGAGTTTATTTTCATTTTATTTGCACATTTTCAATTTGTCAACATGAACTATTTCAATTCAGTCGCCCCGCTGACTCTGCAGAAAAGGCTGCTATATGTAGCACTAGCAAAAACAGTGTTACATATGAAGCCTTCCCAGTTTGGCTCCTATCAAAATGGCTGAGATGCTTGTGGCTTTGTGATTAAGCTGCTGCAAACCACACAGCCCAGGGAGAGTAAACCCAACATTTAAACCAAAACCCAGATACAGGCAGCCTGGGCAACAACAGTGGCATATTAGTACTTACCCCAAGACAAAATGTCCGTCATTTGTGTGTAACCCACATTCAGGCAATTCGGCTTCTCAGCACATGGAATTAAGTCTGGGAGGCTTGAGGGGGTTTGGGGTGGTATTATGCAGTCATTTGACAGCCCTGAATTGTCTGGAGGAATTACGATGACTTGTTGTATAACTGGCTCATGAGATTAACGTTGAGATTTTGTGAGCTTCACTATATTGTTGTCATGACTTTTTTTCACATCTTGTTTTTCACTTGTCTCTCTCATTAATGATCAAATGCTGATCACCTGGTCGTTGGACTTCAAAGCGAGCAACAATTGGATATCAACAGCACCATTACTTACCAAGTCCCTGTGAATCCCTTTCTGACCAGTGGGACCTTGTCTAGAGGGGAAAATAACCCATCTGTCTGACAAATGCTTCCATATGGACACAAAGAGCAGGGCGCATTCTTGTGGAAATGAAAGCAGGTCCTTTAATCTAAGAGACATAATCAATAAATGATAAGGCCCGTAGCTGGAGGGCAAAGCGGTAGTTTGAAGATAACTTAAGGCAAGATTAGTGATGGGACAAAATAGGGTAGTGGGGGGTGATGTTGAATTAAAACATTATGCATGGAGGACTGGAGTTAGTTGCTTGGTAATCACGGGTTCCTATCAGCTCTTTAGATCACTTCCTGCAAGCTTAGCTCAGTCGTATTCAAGTGATCATTGTTTTATCTGGAAGGAATGCTAATTAGAGTTGTAGAGAAGCCAACCCTTGCCGACATCACCAAAATACACTATGTGGTCAGTTTAAATGGGACAATAGATGCCTTCACAACAGCTATTATGCAAAGGAGACATTGGAGTACCAATTCCGAATGCAATCTCCGTCTAGCAAATATTTACCAACAGCCAAAGACAGGGGAAAGAGCCTAAAAGACAGCTAGCATAGTTAATGACTGAGTATAGAGAAGGGCTGAAATGTATATTTCAGTAACAGGGGGTTAGACTGAGGCTTCTGAGCGCGATTCAAGCCCCTCGGGAATGTGCTGAGCTGAACATTTGATGCACAAGATAACCAAAGTGGTGGGCATTTTCAATCAACGTGTCAACCCAAATTTCAGCAGAGATTCAAAAATAACACCAAGGATGGAGGGAGGTTTTAGGCTTGGCTTTGATTTCATGGTACTATAGGCTTAAAGACCAGAATTATATTTGAGTGCCATGAGAATTTGTTCATCTCTGGAGCTGTTTCTAATGATATGGAATGACCCAGACGGGTGCTACTGGTCTTAAAGTCCCTAAAAATAGAGATGCTTATTTGCAATCCCACATTTGGGCCATGCACACAGAGAATGGCAAACTGTGACACCAGGCAAGGAGTCTAATTTTCCCTTTTTTATGGGTATTGCTGAGAATTCGCTCTAACAAGCCTGGCAGCCTTTGAAATAATAAATATGGAAATATATCCTTTGACTTCTGTATTACTAGTGAAGAGCAGCAGCGACACTGCCGGTTGAGAGCTCTCGGCAAACACATTATGATTAAATCTTGAGTCACTCAACTGTAAAGAAACTTCTGAATTGTTCCTTTTCTCCTTCCTTCAATCCAAAAAATACCCACCTATTCTTTTCTCTAATGTGAGGCCTGCGGCTTCAGGATGATGTTAAATGCAACAGTGGTTCTCTCCAACAGATGCATGTGTAGTTTGTGGTTTGTACCAGCAGGGGTATTTGCGAAAGGATCCTTGCGATGTCCACAGTTTATCAAATTAGGGAAAAAGATGTCACGCATGATAAACTTAATTCTTTGTCTCTGGCTGTGGCTGACAGTGGGTGCTGGAGTGTGTGTGTGTGTGTGTGTGATTTATACCTTTCTCTAAATGTCAGCTGTGAGAGTGACAGTAATATGATGTTTCCCACCCACAACCGAGGAACACACACACAGTCAGCAACCTCAACATGGCTGTTTGCTGAGGCTATAGGGTGTTCCCAATCATTTTCTAACCCACAACACAGACAATGAGCATGCTGCGCTATTAAGGTTTGGTCCTGTGAGTGGAAGAACCAGGCAGTACGTAAGGAAGTAAAGCAGATACGAGTCGGGCTGTAATTTGTGGAAACATCAAGACTTTCTAACTTGTCCACTGGGGTCAGGTTTAACAGTAAACGTTGGCAGTGAGGAGGAGAAGAGCTATGCACACATCTGTAGAAAGAAGTGAACTTGACCACTTCACTCATTTACATTCACTGGGTGTTTCCTTTTGTCAGCTCATTTAGGGCTCCTCAGATGTTGGTGTGAACAAATCAACATTTAGATAGCGTACTAATGTGCCGCTGAGAAGACCCTCTGAAGATAACTACCTTTGATATGACCCCCTGGGACTCACACTGTCCTCAGCTTAGCCCCACCAGCAGGGGCAAGACAATCCAATCCATTTGCCCCCAGGAGAGATCAAAGCCCCGGCCTCCTCCTTTTCATTCTATTACCAGAGACTCCACCTTTGTAAAGTCCCTACACAAATGAGATTGTGCATCAGCCATTTTCTTTGGTGGGGTTAAAGACAGTGTTTTTGAAAGGACGGAAAACAAGCAGGAACATTAAAGAGTTTGGATGATGAAGGAGAAGAGATGGACTGGAGGGGGGGTAGGGTGGCATGAAAGGAGGTGGCGAGTGGCAAAAAGGCTCTGATTAAGGCCTGATGACTGTTAATGGGACAATGGTTGAACCGCCGGGGCCATTACTGTGCCATTGTCTGATGGGATGCTTCCCTATTGAGTGAAGGTATGCCATTACACAACATTCAGGGCTTTTGATGCCCCTGCTTAAGCACAGGGATATTCGTCCATGACTCAGGCAGACAGACTCCTGTTGAGGATGTTTTATGAAATGAACAGAGGGCTAAGAGACACCTATTTCCTGCCCCTCATAAAAAGTAGTCTGCTGTGAGCATACTGGGTTAGGCATGGTAACCAGCAATGCCTACTGATGGCGTGTACTCAGACTGGGGTTTGCCAGTCATTGGCTAAACTGTCTCTCCTCAGTACTATAAGGTATTTTTCAGTGTAAGGTTTCTGCGGTCACCTCTGTTCAATCAGCTGTGCTAATTGACTGTGACTCCATAAGCCTGCCATCTTTCAGTGTTATATAACTGGATATAACTTTATATTTTACTGAATAGCGACTCAGTCCGTGTTAGTTTTCCACCAACTCTCTCACTCTGCAATATATTTTTTTGACTTCTTCGAAAACTTCGTGAATAATGAGTAAATTATATGTGTGAAGCAGCTTTGCGCAATGTGGTTGTGGCTGAGGCAGACTTAACATAGCAGCCAGGAGCTGAGCCAGCTCTGGCCCTGGCCCTTGTCCTAGCCCCAGCCCCAGGCCGCCAGCAGCAAGCTTCTGGACCAACCATAATGAAGAGTAGGCATTTTTATCCCCAGCTGTAACTCTGCCCCCCCTTCCTGGTGCATCTGTTCGCTCCCTGCTCGTCTGGCACAGCAGGCAGACATCGCATATTGGGATATTATTTGTATAAACAATGGGCAGATTGTTTGTTTGCACTGAATTGGTCGCAGCTGTGTAAGCACTGGGATATGTTGCACATGGAGGGACTGGAGAGAGTGAGGGAATCCACCTGAAGGATACAGGTGGTGGAGGATGAACTGAAGTGCCAACATGGTCCCCCAGTCCTGCCACCACTGGCTTTGCTAAAAAAACCAGCAGCAAAGGGAAAATAAACATGAATGCAGAGGGCAACAGAGCATAGCAAAACACAGGGTATTGTGGTCAGGTATCTCTTTACTAGGGCTTTCATACAGCGTTAGTGTAACATGCAGCTTACGCAACATAATACGACCACTTGTTTCTGTTTTAGCCCAAAACACTTACTGACCGTGGGCCTTTACAGCTGAAGTCAGAGCAGCCGAGTTTCCTTCATGTGGTAAACGGGGACTCAAACATGGTATGACATCATCAGAGAGGGACCTGAGACCACAGAGGAGGTGTCAGCTACAGATGGAAGGAACACCAGGATGGATCAAACCAGTCATTCATGAGCCTCCCCCTGGCGAGCGAACCCAGTGTCACGGCTCTGTCCCTGGGATAGCAGTGCGAGACGGGCTGGGCCTCGTGGGCGCCACATGGAAAGCCCCACACACAGTTCTCTGATTGTGTGGAAATGTTTCATGCCGATATTTTAAATGAATAGTTCAACGTTCTAGGAAAACGCTTCTCTCACTCTCGGAAAGAGGCGTATTTACCAAACTGCGCTTCTTTCGGAGTTAGATGAGGTTACAGACAGCAGTCAGTTAGCTTAGCTTAGCATAAAGATTGGAACCAGCCCACCAACATCTATAAACCTCACTAATAACAAGTTATATCTCGTTTGTTCAATCAATAAAAAAACAAGTGTTGTCACAGTGAGGTTCTGAGGCTTAGACACAGTCCAACACGTAACCCCCCATAAAACAACCGTTACAGTTGAGGTACAAGTAGGAAGAGGATATTGTGTCCAGTCTTTATGCTAATATGTTAACGTGCTTCTGGCTGTATGTAGCCTTATATTAATTGGGGAGACACGAATGGAATTGATCCTCTCATCTAATTTGGCACAAGAAAGCAGATTTCCCAAAATGTCTATGAAGTACTAAACTATTACTGTGAGTACGGAGCTGGAGCCAGGACATATTTAACCTAGCTTAGCATAAAAACTGAAGGCAGGGTGAAAATCTAAGCTGAAAAATATGCCTACCAACACATGTAGTACAGCTGTCTAATTAACACATTGTTTCTTGTTTGTTCAATCTGTGCAGGAAAAGAAGTGTAAAAATGAATTTAAGTGTTTGACCTTTCTCTTGGCAAACAACAGCCAGCACCCTGAAGTCTTGTTGTCAGACTTGGTGCCATTGTGCCTGAACTAAGACCCAAACCAAAACCTGTGCTCACCAGCCACACCTGGCAAGCTACGCTGTAGCCAGAGTTACTGCACAGAAGTGCTGGGTGAATACATAAACTGTTCTTTGTCAAGAATTAGCTCCAACACGGAACTCTCCCTAAAATCACTAAAATCTCCCTAAAAGATTTGTATCATGCAGCCAGAGCCAAGCTAGCTGTGTCCACCTATGCCCAACCTTTACGCTAAGTTAAGCTAAGCTAAACTAAGCTAAGCTAACATAAGCTAAGCTAAGATAAGCAAAACACATCCTCCAGCTCCGTAACACACTGACATGAGTGATGTTTACCTTCTCATCTCACTCTGGGAAAGAAAGCTTATGCCTTTATCTTGAGCTCAGGTCCGTGCACAGACAGAGATCGGCGGAGAGAGAGGAAAAGAGAGGTGAAATACAATATACAAATAGTTAAGAGGTGAGTGAGAACAATTGTCACTGGTTAATTACCTGGAACGTAACATGAGACCCAATCAAAGTACAATACGTCATCGCCTCGCTCTGTGAAAACCCTTGTTTCCCCTGTGTTGACATCACCCAGAAGTTAAATCAGTGGAGCAAACCTGTTCTCCACCTGCATTCACACACTCAGCGCATTGTGCTGAATGAGTTGTCCTTTGTTTAATTATTATTTCCCAAGGACGGAGATTTCCCCTTATTGCTCAATCAGGCAGATTGTCATCCCACAAGGATGAATAGTGAGCATTGTGCTTCTTTTCTATGAAGTGAGCAGTGCCAGCACCCAGAAGTTTGACACCTCCCTGTGAAATTTTGTTTACATAAGAGCTTGGTTTTGATCCGAACGCTCATTCCAGAAGTATGCCATCTCTTTCATCTGACAAAATAACATGCATTGCCTCTGTGTACACTGCCTCGTTTCTTTGCCCTTTCATCTCTGATGGTTCACTCATGAGTTTGTTAACTCAGGGATGTCTGTCAAGGGTGTTTGGCAGCAAAGTTAGAATAACAATGGCAGATATGTCAGGTACTTAAGCAGAGAAAAACTTTATTGTGACTCTTAGATCATGAAGGGAGATAGCAGATTTTAATACAGCAGTATAAACAAACAAGTTCTGGGTTTTATTGCCCATTACATGTTATAAAAATACACTTGATGAATATCAGTCCAGCTAGATGAGAATCTGGTTTGTTTTTAAGTTTGGGTTATGCATATAAAATACACATAGCAGAATGAAAACAGACAGACTTTGCATGTGTTAATCAGTATTTTTTTTAACCGTAGCATGCATGTGTGTTAAGATAAAAAGATAAAAACATTATAGTTTCCTGTTTTTGGCAGTGTACAGTAGCATCGAAACGCATGTCAGTGGAAATGCTGATTCATTCTTGTGGTATGACAACACCAAATGTTGTTGGTTTGGATGCCATTGCGTGGGCGAGTATACTGTTACTCCAAACCTCTCACACCCCGAGATTCGCCCCTGTAAGGGTGTGTAAAATGTGTGTGTACATGTGCGGACATGTGTAAATACGTTTGTATATGTGTAATAGGTGCGAGGTGGCATGTGGGGACACGATTGTGTGTGTCTGTTGTCGTGGATGCTGTTTTTGTTGCTGTTGTTTCTCTGGAGTCCACTAAATGTACCGTAGCTGAGTGAGTAAGTGACACACACACACACACACACACACACACACTGGCCTTCCTTGAGTCAGGGCACATGCCTGTGGCCTGTGTTAGTCTGTGGTTGGAGTAATGATGACAGGCTCACACACACACACACACAGATTCCAGGACCCCCACAAACATGACTTGGCTGAGCCTGCATGGCATATTGTACTGCTGACAATGCGCCCATTACTCTTAATTACTCTGAAGAATGGACACTAAATTGTTTAAATGGAGTGTGTCTCTCTGTATGTCTGCCTGCCTCCTCGTCAATGCATCTATCCTCAACAGTGCTGAAACAAGTATTCAGATCCTTTACTTAAGGAAAAGCAGCAATAACATAATGTAATGATATTACAAGTAAAAGTTAATATAAGGTATCATATTGTTATTATAAGTATTGTACTCATTATGCAATCAGAATGGCTCCTGACAGAGTTATATTTTCATATATTATACTATTGTGCTAGTATTACTGATGCATTAAGATGTAAGTGGCTAATATTTTCTATTATATATACTGTTGGGTAGTTTAATGTGCTGTTAAATGACGCATTGTATTTTATAGGCTCATTATAGCTTCATCTACAAAGTAACTTGTAGCAACAGCTGTCTAATAAATGTAGTGGAGTAAAAAGTACAATGTTTAAAAGTGTAAAATAGCATAACATGGAAATACTCAAGTAAAGCACAAGTACCTCACAGTCATACTTAAGTACAGCACTTGAGTAAATGACCTTAGATGCTTTTCGCCACTGATCCTCAGTGACAGTCAGCGTAAACCTCGCCTTGTCTTCCTTAGACAAACTGCAAATTAATGTCTATGGATGTAAACAGACGGAGAGGTTATCTGGCTCGGTCAGATATCAAGAGTGTCTTGTGCTCCTTTTGATCTGACACGAGAATCGAGCAGAAAGTACAGTAATTTTCTCGCCATCTTCTAATCTAAACAGGCCTAATTACAGGCACCAAGGTGTATTTGGGTGGATTCATAGCCTACACATTAGAGCACATCCATTGCACAACAGTCAGGAAATGGGGTGTGCTGTGCAATTGGACAGATTGAGAACCAAGATCCTTTTTTTTTTGTTGTTTTTTTGAGTTGCATCACAAAAAGTGCTGCGGTGCACCTCATTTCATGAATCCTTGTGTAGATTGAGTAAGATGAAGTAATTAGAGGCTTTAGTTTGGATAGCTAGCTATCTGCTCTGCTGCACATGAAGGCAGGGAAGTTATAATTAGAAACTAGCCAGCAACACCAAAGGGTTAGGTGGCAAACACTCGCCAGGACACACATACTTTGTTATTACCTCTTTGCAGTTATCATTTGATATGGCAGCATCCTGTCCTTGTTTTTAATGTTCGTCTGATGACGTAGCCCCGATGGACCATCTTCTGCTTCCACAGCAGGATGTAGCCTGTTGAGGCTCAAGTGATGACTCATTAAAGTTGTATGTTTGTTGTAAGTATGCTTTCTGTGAGTTTGTGCCTGCACATATTCCAGCAATTGTGTGTAATGAGTTTGAGAAGCATATCTGGGCCAAACATTTAAACCATCCACTCCAGCCTCAACCACTGATTTGTGAAGACTGGGCTACGAGTGAAACACCGCCGAGCAATTGTTTAAATAACTCTTGCTTTCCAGAGGGGGATGCTTGTTATTTAGCCAGAAACGTTTCCCACCCATACCAATCGTTGAGTGAATATTTGGACTAAATGGTTTTAGACCCTAACTAACTGCTGCAGGAGAATTGATGTTCGATACATCTTGAGTGAAACCTCACTGAGACAATTTCCCAAAAGACATTTCTTTTGTTTTTTGTCACAGTAGATCAGAAAAACTGTTGCCAAAAATGAGGGGCAGAAAGAAGGAGTAAGGTTATCACATGACGTTTAATAAAACAAATATATTCAAATTTTCTATATATAGCATTTTCTTATAAAACAATATATATATATAACACATTTACAATGCATGCAGCACCATGTCTTTATAATACTGGTGTTGACAGAATTCAATAGCTCAATTAAGTGCCACCTCCAGGATAATATTTACAATACAGTAATTTACTGCAATAACTGAGGCTTGAAGTTCCATCAAAAGAGAAACAAAACAGCTCTGCCATTATCGACGACATGAATCGATCTTCCCAAGACTTCTGAAATGTCACTTCCTAACTTCCGAGTCCTCATCTGTTGATGGGGAATTGGATCAGTCCGTCTTGCACTGTTGCATCCCTCTGGGTGTATCACTTTTCCAGGAATCATGTCTATCCTTCCGGGTGCTGTTTGTGTCAGCGACTTTGGCAGGAAAGAATGTCTTAGGTGTTGGGTGTCTATGCGTGTGTCAGCATCTCAGGTGTATGCAAGGCGGAAAAGTGTTTGTCAGTGTCTGTGACTGATTTGTGGGTTTGCCGGGCGTGTGTGTGAGTGTGCATTTCTGTCTCTGTGTGTGTCCACGCGTTTGTGTCAGCGTCTCTGACAGGTGTGTAGGTTCCGGGCTGCAGTCCTGCTGACACTGTGGTCTCGCTCTCCTTTCTCTGGCCGGCAGGCCATGCCGTCGCCACAGTCGCAGCGCTGGAACAGCTCCAAACCATGGGTGCCTTTCCTGCGGTGGCGCGTACACACCTGGCCCTCCGTCAGCACAGGCTTACAGATGCGAGACCAGAAGTGTCTGGCGCAGCACAGACCCTCAGAGCAGTCTGCAGATCTCAGGCAAGTATCCCCCTCCTGGCCTGGAGATAGAGGGAAGAGAGAGATGAAAATATGTTACATGGAACAGACCTCACTGAGAACTTCTTGTGTTGTTATTTGAACCTAATAAAGATTGATCATTCTTAACAGGACACTCACCTTTCACAGCATGAGGCTGATGGCCCTGGGCAGTGGGAGGCTTCTTGGCATGATGCTCCATGGTATTGTTGTGTTTGTGCCAGCCAGGGATGATGGATGCATCTGTACCATCTATGTCATTTGCCTGGCAAACACCTATGAAGGTCAGAAGAAAGAAATGCATTTAGGGTGTATATTTACCACAGTAGATATTCAATCATCCACATCTCGCACAAAGTAGAATTAATGGATATCAATAAACATGCGGACATACAAGACAGTATAACTATAAACTATTCCCAGCGATCAGAAGATCCTCAACAACTTAGTAAATCACAAATGTCAGTATTTATTTCAGATGGGATGCCTCTGCTTACCATTGCTGCAGCGGTTTCCTGCACAACACATGGAGTCCCGTGCGCAACGCTTCCGGCTCTTACGGCAGGGCAGACAGGCGCCTCGGGCGTCGTTGCAGAATTCATCCCCTCCGCAGTCTTCATCATCCGTGCAAACACCTGACTGCTATAGTTTGATAAAAACAAAAGCAGCGTGTCATTGAAGTATTCAGATATCACTTATAAAACTTACATAAACGCAACTTTTGTCGTGGCGCACAGAAGTGACTTTTACGCACGGGAATTACCTGCAAGGTGTCTACGGGTAATTTGTGTCCCACGCTACCGGAGGGAGAGGTGTGCGGACTCGGACTGACAGTGTCGGAGCCTTTGCTGCCCGAAGCAGCGGGCAAGTTTTTGATGGCGTTGGAGTTCATCAGGACTGTCCCCGTGTAAACGTCCCCAAGGTATCCAAACAGCGTAAGATACACAGCCAAGAAGCGATGCGCTGACGGTGTCTGCATGATTCTCCCCTTAAACTCTGCTGTGCTGCAAAGACACGGAAAAAAAATCCCTTCTGTTCGGCTGAAAAAAGTGACTGAGCGACAAAGTCCAAAGCGGCCTTGAATCCTGAATCCCAAAGTTTCCAGAGAGTTTCGGCACGATGCTTTCGAAGCCTCCTGCCTCACAGTCATGGGATGATCTCTTTATACATGTGGACCTGTTTGTCTTCCCGCCCCTCGCTGTGCACAACAAAGGCGGAGGGGTGGAATTTCAAAGAGAGCCCCACTGTACGGAAATGGCCATCTATTCTCCCTGCACAGGACTGCGTTTCACAATGTGTGTGTAATGGTAATGACCTGCAAAGTCTGTCTGAATGCCCATCACTCAGTGACTGGAAACACTGGAAATAAAGTCTATCAGTCAGGACTCGCTGAACCTAGTTACTATAAAATCACATTTTTTAATGAAAAAGAGTAAATAAATTATTTATATTCCTTTTTTAAATGTATTTTTTTCTTAAAACAAGTATCATTTTTGCCCACCAGTCCTGCTTTGTTTCAACACTGATTTAAGAACATTTAAGTCTAGTCTCACCACATTAATAGAACTCTTATAATATAGATATATCATTTCTGTGATTTTAATTATCTTGTTTTCCAATTAAAAACTCATTATGAGACAAAAAACTTGTTAAACAGCCATTTTTTTCTTCTTTTATAGATCACTTATTCAAATGATCAGAATCCCTTAGTTTTTCCAAAAATATCGATGCCAACAGTTCACATTTATTCATATATTTTAATTTAATGACTTTCCATTATAGGGGTAATTCATCTAAAAGGACAAATGCTACAAATATATTGCAGCACATTTTTTTATTTGGTAAATGATTTCGCTTTATAACTGTAATAAAACCTCACCAGTATATTTTGTGTTTCTTTCTTCATAAACTCCGTTAGCCTTCTTTATAAAAAAAAAAAAAAAAAAGCTGTTTGGTTATTCCCTTTTCTTTGACATTCAAGTAGCCTAACTGCCCTTTGGCTGTGTGAAGGCAGTGATTGAAGTTACTTGCGTCGATTAACTACTTCATTTGATCCTTCTGATTGCAAAGGGGGCAATTATCCTCCAAAGTGTGCTTGATTACACCAGTGGCGGACATCAATGTGTAGGATATGCAGACCATTAAGGGGTGTGAAAAGTTTACCGAATTAATGGACTTCCGTGGCGAGGCCTTTCAGGGTTGACTGGCACTTTGAGATTAAAGGCAACTCTGATCTGTCTCCGCTCTCTGACCCTTTGGGCTCCTCCACTGCAAGAAATGTTCATCCTGAAATATCCTGAAATACTCAAATGAAGACTTAAAAGTGTGTAGACTTCAATCTGCCAACCAAGTCACATCATTTCACATTTTTCCCCCAGTAAACAGTCGACTTAAAGTAAATATGCTTTCTTGAATTAAGTCCCATTATGCGTAATGGCGCAGTGATCTGTTCTATCTCTTAATTTGCTCCTGAAAATCTGCATTTCTGGGACTCAATTTGCCTGTCAGCGTCCGATATGGTGAGAGAAGCTCACAGGTGCTGAAGTGCGTGCTGGAAACGAGCCCTTTAGTTTCCCTGTGAAGATATCTTGGCACTTGGACGTCATCTGCTGGTCATGCAGCCTATGTGTGAGGATGTGTGTGTGCACCAGAGGGAGATAGACACCTGACAAACACACTGTAGCACTTTGCACGTTTGAATTGCTGTATATCTTTTGAAGTAGAGCTTTTATCTCCACTTTACTAAATGTCAGTGCTGGTAAGGTGAGCTCCTTTGATGCACTTTGATCCCCTTTGATCTCCCAGAGGTGTCACCCCTGTTGTTATGGCTGAAGCCATTCCCCCTGTCCTCCAAACAGATCTGTTGTGCGAATAACACAGAGACCAGAGAAGCTGAATCATCCTCACTTATCACTAAGTGGATGACATTAACTCTATGACTGATTATTAGATCTCAGGCAGCCAGGCAGCCAGGCAACCAGAACCAGTTCACATCAGGCTGAGAGGGATGTCTTACCTGCAGCTCCCTCCTGTGGCAGCTACAGCAAACTGTAAAATCTCCACAGCACAAGCTTTCCATCAATCACTCTTTCAGTTGTTCCAAATAACTAAGAGACAAACACCACTCAAAAGTATTGTTTTTACTCTATAATTTTAAAAATCTTACATGTGGCACTCTGCAAAATCAATTTACAGCAGAATAAACAATATAACACAAGGCAAATATCAGGTAACATTGCAGAAGGCGGTCAATATAAGACTTAAAACCAGTGGTTTGTAAAGTGATGGCAAACATAAGGCTTTGTGATAAGCATAACCTGCCCTTCCAACAGTAAAATACTTATGGTATGCCTACAGAAGTAAGATTTCTTCCCATGTTTAGCTCTCCATCAACATTATTCAATGATTTATATGATGTAAATGTAAGTGTGTTGGTCTGTTTGGCTTCCCGGGATGAAATATGAGTCGAGCCGTTCAGCTTTATTCAAACCAAACAATAAAATGAGAATTTGGATGACGATGCATTATGATCAATGCTATCATACCGTCAGAGATTGTCAACAGTGGTAAACAAGAATATTGATTTTATTTGCAAAATGTTCAAGACTGCAAATCATTCTTGCCATCTCTAAATGCTCTGATTTCATGACTGAAACAGGTGACAGATGGTCCCTCTGATTTATTGTCCACTTTATATCAGGCCAGTCGACTTCATAAGAGCATATCAGATATGTAGAGAAAAGCATGTCATTGCAGCCATGTCAGGTATGATAGATTTGTATCATTTTACTGTTAATAAATGTTCCTGTGCAATAAATCAAAGGGGTAAGCAGGAAATTTATCTCACATACAGTTTTGTCAGCCATCAAATGACTAGAAATTCTCTTTCCACGGTGATTAATGTATTTATTAGATATAACAAAGGATGAGAGGCAGCCATCTAAGAGGACACATACGTTTTTTTTGAGGTGTATATGTGTTCATGCAGCATCGAAAAGGACTCGTGATGTTAATTTTGAATGCCATTGATTTAAGGCACTTACACTTCTTCTGATTTTATGCTCTGATTCTTTTGGACGTGAGAGGTGATGAGCTGGGTGAGAGATCATGGCGCTAGTGGTCGAAGTTGTGAGTTTCACAAAATATAATCTCCTTTTTTTTCTTTTGCTGAAAGAAAGACATTTTAAATTTCCATAAGATGATGTTAAGTTAAGAGTAATTTCGCCTTTTATATGGATGAACTTGAACCTGTTTAAAAACCTCGAGAATACCACTTCGCACAATGTAACATGGTGTCAAGTGATATCAAGTGATATCAAACAAATCTTCACTCAAGTTTACAAATTGACACAAGTCTCCAATTTTTTAAAGAAGGAAGTCAAGTACGTTACAAAGAAATCAAGCACAAAAAATATACAAAAACAATAACCAGTACTGTCATCTCACCATCGCTTATTATAATTTATCAATAACAGCACCAAAGACATTGAAACCATGTTCACAGTATGTCAGAACTATACAGGAGCGAACAGAGGACGAGGCATTTGGGTGATTTAAAAAACAAAATTAAGAAGTATGTAGGTAGAGAAGCATTCATATGCGTGATTAAAAGCATTTTAAAGAACAAGAAAACGAGTGTGACTTCATCTACTGAAGCTTAAAATGAGCTATAACTGCTGATTTTCTCAGTTAATGGTCTTAAGTGCATAATGACACATTGCTCCATGGAAATACTAGCTGACATTTCATGTGTGTCGGTGTGTGATTCATTAAATTTCAAGCAGGGCACTTAAATAGTCACATCTCTTTCCACTGAATGCACAGTGTTTGTGCTTTTCAAGGTAGGTTCATCTTATTTAAAGTGTACCAAGTATTTGATTTTAGCCCGGTTGTGTTCATGTGTGAGAATGTAACTCGTAAATTCAAATACTATGTACCGTACATGCTGTATGCCATATGGGTGTTAAATAAGAAGAAAATCAGTGACATTCAGGTTAGTCTTGAGCACTTGATACCAGTTTTGCTTGCAAACTGTGTGTGTGTGTGTGTGTAGGTCTCTGGAAAGTATCAGAGATTGCAGCAAGCAGCTGCATGTTAAAAACCAGGGAGCAACTGCAGTAACATCTTATACCCTCCCAAAGTCCACCAAATATAGCGGAGAAACAAACAGAAAAAAAAATCAATCATCAGCCTCCCCTCTTTTTGAGTAGTCCATCATCACATTTTTCACACTCTTATTTATCCTTGAACCAATACTTAGACAGACTATTGTACGTTCATCCACCCACTAAACATATTTCCCTGTTACATGGGAAAACCTGGCTCAGCCTCTGTTGTATTGTGTGTGTATATGTGTGTATCCCTGCACTTTCTTTGCCTTCGCCTTTAGAGCCGAGTGTAAGACAACACTGAAGAAGTGCTACAGCAGTCCCATTATAAATGCTTGATCCAGAGCCACAGTGAAATAAAGGCATATCGGTGACCCAGAGGGTGTGCCATCCATCCGCTTATCTTCTTTTCCATATCCTCTCTTCCTTTTTTAAAGCAGTTTTTTTTTTACAACACAGCCATATCCTCAAGATGGCCTCCAAGCCAATAAAAGAAGAGTTTCTTTTGATTTTAAGGGGAGAGGAGGACTTCAAAAATCAACGTCCCAGCCGGAGTTGTCATCAGGAGGCGGGTCCTCGTTGTCCTCTGGGAAGCTGTCGAAGTTACTTGTGTCGACTGCTGATGTGACCTGGTGGAAAGACAGAAGAATAATTCACAGAAAGATGAAACAAGCAGAAAACAAATGGATTTTAAGTGTGAGACTGACTACAAAAGAGGAACGAGAAAGAACATTTTAACGAGTAAGTGTGCACTTACATTAGGGATAATAGGAGGCGTCAATGTTCCCTTCTTCAAGCCCTCCCAGTTAAAGCCCTCAAACCATCTAAAGGAAAAACAGCATAACTTCTTCATAATTATGTTTTACTGCACAATTATACTGTGGAGAGAAATGAATAAATAAGATGATTATATTCATTTATAGACATGCTTACTTGTGCTTTTGGATGTCTTTGACACCATTTTTCAAGTTTCCCAGTCGTTCAGAAGGATTATCCCTGCAGAAGAAAAAAACCCCACATATGATGATTCAGCACACAGACCACTTCAATGAATAACTCTGAGTGTAAACAGCTAGAAGCACCGACACTCACCTGCATAGCTTTTTGATTAGGTTGGCAGCATTTTTGGTAATTTTCTTTGGAAATTCGATCATGTCGATGCCTCTCAGGATGATGTTGTAGGTTTTCATAGGATCAGGGCCAGAGAATGGAGGGCTACGTAATAGAGGCAAAGATATTAGTCTTGAGGGACAAACGCATTTGTATGGAAGCATTTCATCAAGTGACATTCAAATGCCATGTCAACATTTGAATTTGTCTTTTAAGAAAACTCTCAAAGTTTCTGAATAGTTTTTCATTTGTTGTAGATTTTTTGTATAAAGTACCACATATGCCATCACGGGGAGCACTTGATATATTAGTATCATGGACATGCCCAGGCTTGTGTGTACCTGCCAGTTAAGAGCTCAAACATGAGGATTCCTAGAGACCAGTAGTCAGCTGAGATGTCGTGGCCCTTGTTCAGAATGATCTCTGGTGCTACATACTCCGGCGTCCCACAGAAGGTCCACGTCTTCTTCCCAAACCCGATCTTCTTGGCAAAGCCAAAGTCGACCTGAGGGTAAAAAAAGAATTAGATCTGTCAGCCAGACAAAGTTGAATAAAAAATTGAATTTATTTCATATCAATTTGTATCAGATCATATTCGTTCTTATGTGTAATGATGCTGAAGCAAGAAATCGTGTAATTATTTCAATATTCCAGTTTTTCACTGGATGCTTTGGCATAGAAGAAAGAGTTGAGCAGCTGGTTGCTGCTCTGCCAAAAGCTACAAACTGGTTTCTCCACGAGGAGAGAAACGAATGGCAGTACCCCAAGAAACACAGAACTCGACTTAACCTCAATTATACTTTTCTTCGTACTATAATTATACTTTTATTTACAGCCAATATGAGGCAAGTGTGCATATTTCATTGATCATTCATTGTAGCATCATAGAAAGATTTCTCTTGTTTGCAGCATTTATGACTTTCAAAAAAGACAGAAAATGCAGAAGTTTTTTGGCTGGTAATCCTTTATTGATGTCTTACCAGTTTGGCATAGCCCCTGTGGTCCAATATAAGGTTCTCTGGTTTGAGGTCTCTGTAGATGATTCCTTTGGAATGCAGGTAGGCGAAGGCCTCCACCACACACGCTGTGTAAAACCTGGTGGTTGAGTCCTCAAAAGAACCCCTGGAAACACAGCAGGACAAGAGAGCTGAACTGTGAACTGTGCGGTACTGCAGTAGTCCAGCAAAAACATCTTCTCTCAAACCAACCAGGAGGTTCGCTCTGCTCAGGATTCCCATGGCAGATTTCCAATGAAAATGAAAGTAAGCTCTTTCCAGAAAATTATCTCTGGCAATCACCATATGATTCACCATATTTAAAGCACACATACTATAAATATAACTAGAAAGCAAATATTGTACGGCTCCAAAATTCACTGTTGAGATATAAACACGTGTAATTTATGTCAAAGAGCAAAATGAGACCTTGCTCTCTTGATAAATTGAAAACCTTGTAGGGAAAAGAATTGGAAATCTTGCAAAAGAACATGGCTCAAATACTTGAGGTTTTGGGACTATTACTGAAACTGCAACTCTCTACATGGTGTGGTGCTTATTAACAGAGTACACAGTAACATTAACAGAAATATGACACAGCCAATACAACTCAATTATATCTGACCTGGTGAAACAGAGCTTACCGGTCTCGAAGAATGGTCCACAGCTCTCCTCCTAAACAAGCTTCCATCAACATGTAGAGGTACTTGCTGTCCTTGAATGTTCTATAGAGTCTGAAAACACAAACGCGGATGTTATAATGTAAAAATATTTGATGAACATATGGCTGGAGCTGAAACGTACTCTCACACAATGATTTCTGACACCAATATACGCACATCTGTATTTTAAATACAAACACAGATACAACCCAGTATCAACCCCAGTTGTGTAGGAAGCAATTTTATATCAAAATGCGTCAGTTATCTACTTTTAAAACACAGTATATGGTCAGAAATAGAGCCATTTGTTTTTGCTTTGTTTACATTTTTGTTGATATCGCTCCAGATGACTGAGAGGAAAGTTTGAGTATTTGAGAGGGCGTGCAGTCCGTTATATAGATATACATTCGATACACATTATATATACTGTATAGTGTAGCCACAGTGTAGACATAAAAACTCGTGCTGTCTTGTTTTCTTTCGGGGTCAAAAGAAGTTGGAACATTTCCAGCATACGTGGAGAAGAGAGGGGATATATGTATATGTATAGGTCACTAGAGTATCTCAGGAACATCACAAGTAGACATACAAGCACTCAAGACTCGCACACTGAATATACTTGACTTGTTTGTGGGAGGAAACCTTTATAAACACAACAAAGAACCTGCAAGCTACACAGAGAAAACTGGTAATCATGTCCTTCAGGCTCTGGGGTAATAAAGTACTGCTCCTTGTGACATGTATGGCTCAAACAGTAAATTATATATATTTTGCTTCAGTGAAGCTGTTCAGAGAATGTACCTAACAATGAAGTCAGAGTGGGCCTCCTGCATGATGAGTTTCTCTGAACGAATGTGCTCCTGCTGCCTCGTGTCGACAATGTGCCGCTTCTTCAGGATCTTCATGGCGAAGGTTTTGTTCTCATCACTCTTGAGCTGAACCTGTAGTGAGAAGGAAAGACAGTCAAGTACAAAAGGTCAGCCTGCACAGCCTGTTAGAGAACTGTAAAGATGTAGATCATTCATGTTACTGTCACAATGTAATGCCCCCCTACCAGCTCAACACGACCAAAGCCACCAACCCCCAGAGTGTCGATGATGTTGAAGTCAGCTAGGTTGAGATTGAAGAAAAACGCATTCTCTGCTTCATACCTGTGGTGCCGGGAAAAGGGGGGGAAAAAAAGACAGAATGGGAACAGGATTAGAGATGAGATGAAGGATGAAAGAAGAGATAATCCACTTTCAACAACCTGAGACAAAATATCCGTCTCTCCTTCAGCTCATTTGTTTGCAAATCTTAGAGGATTTAACTCATAGTAATCTATTGAGGATGTTATTGAGGATGTGGAGTGTATAAATATGAGCACGTGAACAGGATGTGTTTGAGTTTAGTCCTCTGGCAAACCGCTTTGACCTCTCTTTGAACACAGACGATCTGTCCCCATTCTTGACGGGAAAGAACAAAGATGGGACATCCGTCACACGAGCTGCTCACAACTCAGCTGGCTCTGAAGACATGCCTTGGCTCTGCCACCGAACACCCCGACATGCCATTGCAGACCTGCACATGCTGGCAGCGGAGATTGTTTCCACGTGTCCATCCCTTATCCCCAGATGCCCCGTGTCTTCTCGGGTTATTGTTTGATCCAGACAGAGTTTCATCAGCTCAGTCTCTGGATCAGTGGGCTTAGGACAGATCTGAGCCTGGACAGCCCTTTCTGGGTCACTCAGAACAGACTATCGCCTCAACGTCAGGCCTTGTCTCGCGCAGAAACAGTACAGCTGTATGCCAATAACTGACATTTATCAAGAAAACTTATTTAGATAAATCAGCACTCATCCTTTATGGAGCAGCAGGGATTACATTTATTTACATCAAAGTTAAACAATGACTAATTTTATGAGTAATGTTCCAGGTTTGAATTTGATAAATAAAACGGCAAATGAGACTCCTTCATTCTCAGCTTGTGTGGCTATCTGAGATGTGGAAAGAGGATTTTACTCCATCAGATTTTCAGAGTTCCACTGCAGGCCAAAACAATAAAAACTTTTCCCTAAGCTGCATGCCAGTGGGCACAATGGTGGCACATGCTGGCATGCAACTGAGCGTGATGTTTCTCAGAAACACATCAGGTTACCAGGACAGTCGCTGTTTATTTGTGTGTGTATATAGGCACTACTACTCGCATGGATCACAGGTGATCCTTTCATCTTTCTCTCCCCTCCCATTATCTGGAAGCCGGCCCAGAAAACACCCCAAATCCTAAAAGGCTCTCTGCTTAAGAAAAGGACGGAGAGAAGTAACCTGAGAGTACATGAATTATCGTGTGCGGGACAGGATTATTAATAAGGTCAGGGTGACTGGAATGTGAGCATGCATGGACGTACGAGTCAACACACACACACACAGAAAAGCGCACACAAAGTCAAGGGGATGTGGACATGAGGTGTTTGGGTCCTGTTAAGGAAGGAGGTCTTGCGAATTCTGTCAAGATACAAAGTGTTCAGGAATGAGGGGATCATTTTACATCATGCAGGCCTTTAAAAAGGTTTAAAAGTAATATTATCATTTGGCCAGCAGGTGGCAGCGTTGCTCCGTTAGAAGTATCAAGATAAGGAGCGACTACTTAAAGCCGACAACTCCAAGTCTTTCAAAGCTGAACCACAAAATGAATCTATTGTATTAAGCAGGCAATGGAGGAATCAACCCATATACTCTATTATGTGCCAGAGATGAACTTGAATGAAATAAGGCGACCTTGAAACCAACTGGTGGAGTTATCAGTTCACTGCAATGAATTGTAATAAATAGTTTTGTTTCAGGAAAAACACAGTCTCAAACAAGGACACATAGGCTCTCTGGGAGTCAATGAATAGTGGAGATATTTACTAAAGCAGCAACACAAATACATATATAGATTTTTTTCTCAGATAGGCAGAGAACAACACTTTTCTCTGTCCATGGCTGAGGCACTTGCTGGAATATAATACTGGCGAGCAGACGCATCGGGGCTGGAACCATACATCCACCTTAAACAGATGTCTAAACCATGACCTTGAATGAAAACGAACACAGAGCTCAGCCACATCCAACACTGTAATGTAACCCTGGTTAGTTACATAGTACATGTATTTTGAGGTCCCTTATATGAAGTTTAAATGGCATGTTACTTATTACTGTTACGTGGAAAATCCATTACTAGCGCTGCAATACAAAGTGTTCCAGTGCGGGTCAAGTAGCACCCCAGTGGGTGATAATCAGTATCAGTGAACGGATGAGATCATAAAAAATGATGCAATCCCCATGTGTCTAAGTGTGTGTGGGTGTACATGTGAGTGTGTGTGTGTGTGTGTGTGTGTGTGTGTGTGTGCTATTATCCTCGTTTCCTTTGCTCCAGCCTGACTCAACGGAGAGGAGAGAGGAAAAGACAACATCTCTGACCTTAAAGCTGACTCTCATTAAATGCCACTTTTATTTACCAGTAATTCCTGCTTATTGAACTCTAGGGCTGTCCCGAATCCTATTTGGGTCTTTGAAGCTTCGGTGAGAATTACCGGTGAATAACACCGGAAACACGTTACTCAATGCATGAGTTGACGTTGTGAATCAATCAACACACCTTAAAAAAACCCCCAAAAAATAAATATCCGAATCCCAAAATTGAAAACAGAATACCTACACAATGAACAAATTTCCGAATAGTCGAATATTCGGGTCCAGCCCTATTGAACTCCTACACCGGCTCATCGGACACGAGATATGCTGAGTGATACTGGGTCATATTCTCTCATCAATCTTCAATCGTAAAGAGTTTTCTTGCTGGGTGGGCCACGATTAGCAGTAAGTGGAAAGTACAGTAAAGTATTTATACTCAATACTAGGCATCTGTAAGTTTCATAAATTTAGATTTGAGACATTTTAATGACAGTTTGGATGAATAATGTATATTTTTGGGCATTAATTTCCTTTATCAGACAGTCAACAGTACAAATGAGAGGACGTGAGGAAAGAGAGTTCAGGAATGACATGCAACAAGGTCCCCACCTAGGGACATTGCTGTTTATGGTCAGCGCTGTCACGCATATAGGCCACCACTTACTTCTGCAACTGTATTTAAGATGTTTAAGTCTGCTCCAGGGAATTTAAATAACATAATTTAAGATATTTTCTCAGGATTTGCCAATAAGATTATTTCGCTTGTGTTGACTGTACATTGTAGGTGAAATTCTTTATTTTTTTTGTTTCACCTACAGATTCTCACCTCGCCTTCCACTAAACAAAATACTTTAATTCATGTTTTATGCATGCAGAAATACAGGTGAAACTTTACAGCAGTGACAGGATGTATTCGCTCTACAGTACTTTGTGTAGCACGAAGCTCCTCCTGCAGAGAGAAGCAGCGGCTTGATCAAAAACAACGTGCACATATAGCACATAGCGGGGAGGGGGTGTTTGAAGAAAAGACCTGTCAGCCTCACAGAGAGCAGCTGTAGTTTGCTGTACAGTTACAGTACTGCTGCTTGGTGATTATCCACTGTGACCAATTAGAGATAGTTTCCATCACCGTGGGATCCTGACTCAGGCTTTCCTCACCAAGAAACAAATGTGCTCTGCTGGGCGGGGGAGCGCCGACAAGAGGCGACACACATACACACACACACGGCACACGGCAGGGAAAGCTACCTTAATCAGGGTGAAAACAGCTTTGATGTGACAGATTTCAGGGAGCAGAGGGAGAGAGTGGCTTTATTTTAATATAAAGTTCTGTGGAGAACAGGGTTGATAATAAGGTTACAAATGATGGTCATGCAAAAGGATAATTTGTTGCTCATTTGCATAAAATCAATCTTAAACTAGTTTCCCTAAAGACCTAGGGAAGGGAAGAATGAGTTAGAGAATGCACACTGCAGGCCTCTTCATGTCACACACGTCTGCTGGCAGAGCAGTCATCAGTGGTAGTGAGCCATAGGGGGCACCTGGCCAGGGCTGAATGCCAGAGGCAAGCTCCTGCACCCCCCCATTATACCTGCCTTCTCTCTTTCCTCAGCAAATCTGTCCAACACAGTAACTGGTGTTCTGCTCTGTGCTGACTAGATTCCACTGACTCGCAAAAGCTGACTGACACACTTGGCAGTAAACTAGAAATCCAAAGCATCGGACAGAAGTTTAGTCTGCTTTGTCACCCGTCTTGTTCTCTCCGTGTCTCTTCTCCCTCCGTCCATCCATCTACATCCCCCTTACCTTTCTGTGGCGTTAAGCTGTCTCTGCCCTCTCGCTCTCTGTAATCTGTCATTACCGGGTTCTTGTTTCTCCTCACCTTGACTCACAACATAGCACCGAGTGAGCCAGGTATCAGGTTATGCCTGAACCCCAAGATGCCCACCTCATTGCCAAGGTGCCCTGTGCCTTCTATAGTGCTATTCTCTTGTTTCCATAGCGACGATAAATAGAGTACATATTAATTCCTCCAGAAATAGAGGCGGAGGTCATAGCCTCTGCTTTCTGGCCTGCCACACGGGTATTGTCTTGTTATGCAACAGACCTAAAGGCACAATGCATTAACGGCTGGCCCAGAGTACGTTTCTAATAAAATGCCGCAGCTGGTGAGCAGTCACGATATGGTACAATGCTTTAAAAGGTTACTGTGACTGAAAATTAATTTGCGAAATTAATTGATTAAAACAAAAGACGAAAAAAACAAAGCACAAAGCAGAAAGATATATTTGCATAGTGGGTATTTTAATGAATTCATGCATTCCTATAAATTTTAATTGTCTTACTTGGCTTTGGCGTCTGCATCCTCGTGGCCTTTACTGGACACATCCTCCAAACCTCCAATCAGGTGCTTGAATGAACTGCAACACAAACAGTGAATGTTAAAACAGCACCATTTATTTTGTTCAAGAATCTACAATCCATCCAACCCAAAGTAATACTCATGTTCTCCACCTATGGCATGTAATGAATGAATGACTTATGGTTAGAGGAAATGAAGCAGTTTGTACACTGCAAGGCGAAGAAGCTGGTACAATATATGGTCAGACTGACACTGCCAGTTACTATTAAATATTCATCAGTCTGCTTTTAGAGACAAGCCTCGAAGAATCGCTGAGAACAGACGAGAAAGACAGAGCTACCCTGATGAGGTGTAAAATAGTGTGATAGCACACGGGGGCTGAGTGAGAATTTTGAGAATTAGAGACAAGAGTAAAGGCTCCGCTGTGCATAAGTCTTTTAATGAATGAATTTTAGAATAGAAAACATACAGTGCTGGGTAAAAAAGTCAATGAAATTATCATTAAACATAAAATCCCTATGACAATATTTTCTATTTTTTTAGTGCTTAGTTAAGTCAGTTAAAGTTATTTAACTGAAAGAAATAGTGCAACCATGTTCTTTTCAGATAATAATAATAAAATTACAGTCGTAATTAGTTCATTTTCCTACTGGGTATACCAGAACTTGTCATTAAAATGACTACAGAGGATATGAAAGTTAAAGACAGATTATGATGAGGATAATAAGCTACATAACACGCTAACTCACTGAAATAAAATCCTCCAAAGTTGCACTCGTGGGGAGATCTGGTACATGAAAAATAACAACTACGCTTCGGCTCATTTCTCTCTGAAGTATGGCTGCATATGCAAAAGACCCCAAACATCCTGGAAGAACAACTAACTGAGACAGTTTTCGTGCAAGGCTCATCAAGCTGTCAGCCAGAAGATGTAACACATCTGGTGTTTTCTCCTGTTGAGGCCATAATGCCTGTGAGCTGGGACTGTTTCAGAGCTTTTCTTTAAATGTTCGGCTGCTTACAGTGTCTACTGCACTGAGTCGGTGACTCCCTGCCGCTTGTTTTTGCTCCTGTCTCTTTCCCACTGTCTCTATCTCCTCCTTTTTCTCCAGCACAGCTCCTGCAATTATCCTTATCTTACCTCTTAAGCTGCACTGTTTCGTTTTAATGCGTCACGCATGCATGGACATAAAGAAAATGAACAAACGCACGCAGAATATTAAAGTTTTAAATGCTAGCAACCTGGCATCTGCACCAAAACTGTCTTGGCTCGGTGACACACACACACGATGAGCTTGTTTTGTGGGCTGTGACAGCATTAGCTGCTTGTATGACAGGCAGAGTGAAAGGCAGTGGTAATCACCTGTGCTGGATGACTCACTCACTATCCCCTCTGCTAGCTCTGAGGATGGCCCATTTGTGCCGGCCGTGTTCCCTGAGGCCAGAGGGAGGCCCTGGGTAAGCTGATACCATCTTCCATCTACCGTCTCCTCCCCACACCCCATATCCATCTGTCTCTCTATTCTCACCGCACGACTTAAAGCTAGAGATGGAGATGCTCAGAGACGAACCATTTCCTTAGAGAGTGGCCTGATGTGAACTTCTGCTACATTTTTTTTTTTAAGTACAATCTTACCATAAAAACTTGACAAACATTGTAATAAAATGTCAAACCATGTTACTGCAATAAAAGGAAAACAGCAAACGCTTGAGCTGAGATTATTTTAAAGGGCAATGTGAAGCTGAAAAATATCGTTTTGCTCTTTAATAATCTCCTGACAAACATCGGTGAAGAAAATAGCCCTTGTTAGTCATTCCTGTAAAATCTCGCATAAATCTAAAGTCTTTGCTGAACTTGGTTTAGGATTTAGAGTACATTTCACACCTGCCTTCTTGACGTCACTTAACAAGGCGAGGCCAAATCTCACGAGTTTAAAACATTTGTATGAGATTTAGATGAGTCCTGAACATAGAGGCTGGATCAGTCAGCAGACTTTAGGTGATGACGTGATTGCCCTTTATGACTCCCAAACTTTGTGGGCAGACAGTCAGACAAGGCACTGTAGAGACGTGAAGTGAAAGTGAAGCACGGTCCTGCAAATCTATGTCTCACCTCACATTTATTGAATTAGAATTTATTGGATAATTTAGCACAAATTGAGAACCCTTTGAGTTTAGTGTGCAAGTGTGTCATGTTCATCCACTAAGTTGTAGAAGCAGTTGATGCATGTTGATGTCTCAGTAAAGGTAGCCCTTGTATAACCTAAATCCAAGAAATTGTGGGCTAGTTTTGCATGGCTGCTCAAGACAGACATTGATTCGTTGAGCTCTTGTGCCGCTGGCCAAATGCATTTCTTTCTAATGCTAACAAAAGGATTGACAATGTAAAACAGTCAATATGTTCTGTGGAGATTAACTTTATTGATACTCACTCTCTATCGATGACTAGACAGGTGACTGCCTCTGCTGCAATGACGTTGGCCGTCCTGATGTCCTCCCTGGACAAAAAGATCATACAACACAGTCAGGCACAATAGCAACATTGGCACATTTGATTCAATGATTACACATTGTGTATTAAATCACATCCACTTTAAAAGCTTTATCAGTGCAGTGATGATGGCAGCAGCCAAAACTAAACACTTGCACATCAGTTATGTCTTATTCAGCTCCATGCGCTCTATAAATGGCACTGGCACACAATGAAAACATCACTCTCAACAGGCAACACGCATCGCTGCATGATTGGCATTACTCTTTATTATATTTGACATCAAGTTCATCTTCCTCTGATGATGATGATGCTTCTTCAGAGGAGTCGCCCCAATCGCACGAATCCTCTGAGTCTGTATCCCAGGAATCCATCCTTCACTGTGAAAGATTTCCTGCACACACAGTCCCACAGCGATAAGCTCTGGCTCTGAACCAGCGCACTGCCCAGGGCAGCCCTCCAACAAAAGAGACGTCTGTAGTGCTTGTGTATAAATCTCCAATCCAAGTGTAGTGTCATCCACTTTAACGCAGACTAAAATGTTACAAAAAGACAGGAAATTCTTCGCGGGATGTCCCATAAACAGATTATATCATGCCCCATCTTTTCAAAAAAGAAGAAAAGATCATACTCTGGATGAATTTAATATCCTGATGGGGAGCAAATAAAAAAGCTAAAACAGGCTCTGTTCTAGATTCAAAAAGAGTTGATTCAATTCAATTGAAGCGCTAACTCACTCTCTGTGTCTGATCTGAACTCAGACATATGGCAACCTATTTCAATGAGCTGAGGTGATAATTCCTCCTCATGCAATGTCAACTCCCTCTGCCTTCCCTCTTCCAAATACACACATGCGCACCCCCCCCTACACACACACACACACACACCCACACACACACCCACACACCCACACTGCCTCGCTCTCTCTGCCGACCCCTTTGAATAAAGGTCACAGCTGGTGGGGGGAACAACAAATTTTGAAAGGTGAAGACTACAGAGCAGAAGACAGCAGAGGAGAGGAAGGCAGTGTTTGTCAGGGGCACAGGATATATTAACAGGTGACTACTGGGGCCCTCTAGCTAGCGTAGCACATACAGTATTTCATTCACCTCTGAAAAGCTGCTCTGACCTGCATCCATGCTCTTAACACAATACTCTTGGCAAACACTGCTCCACCTGTTCTTCGGTTTGGCCACAACAGCATTCAAAGCAATTTACATAAGCACGCAAACAACATTAATAACCAGGTTAATGGGTGAAAGAACAACAAATGTCCCAGTTTGGATGAAGACACTGGTTGTTACTATTGATTATGTGATAATTAAGTTTGGGGAACAAAAGTGTTGATGAGTGACAGTCAGTGGGAATGACTTCTCAATGGTTAACATCACAAAAGACTGAGGTGGTAAGAGAAGATGTTTTTGAAGAGTTTTTGGTTTAGCGTAATTCATACAAGGAAGCATAAGAGACCCTCATAACACAGGTTTAATCTGATGATTATTCAAATATTCAGAAGCTGAATGGGGAGTCGACTTGCACTGTTAAGGGCTGTTGAGGCTCACATGCTTATAATGTGCCAGCTGTGAATTTGCCAGTGACATCGCACAAGACTGAGGTGGGAAGAGAAGACAAGAGAAGAGAAGAGAAGACAAAAAAAAGAGAAGTTTTTGGATTAGTGTAATTCATAAGAGACCCTCATTACATAGGTTAATCTGATGATTATTCAAATATTCAGAAGCTGAATGGGACTGTTGAGGCACAAATGCTTGAAATGTGCCAGCTGTGAATTTGCCAGTGACAATCCACCAGCTGTAGAGTCGCTTTTCAAACGATATCGCCCCTACTTTATTTACCTAAATTTACCTGCCTCTGCCAAGTAACTTGAACAAGCTTTTTAATTCATGTCATATATTGTACTGTATGTATCCAAGGACACAACAAAAATGCTTCTCAAAAATTGTATATTCAGTCAAAATGTTGAGCAGTCATCACTCAATAATTCAAGAAGGATTTAAGCCACTTTAAATAACTTTCATTCTAACTTTAACAAAATGCTTTAGCAGACTATGCATCACATTTTCTAAATGGTGGATATTTTAACAAAAGTCAACTCATCAGGCAGACACACACACACACACACACACACACACACACACACACACACACCACATCAGTTGTCTCACCAGTGACAGTGAGCTACAACTACAGCGACACCCACAATCTGTTACATGAGTTAATTTGTCTCATAAAAGGAAGTGTACAGTGTTTGTGTCACTTACTAACCATGGCGATACAACAAAACAACACAACACTTTGGGCTATATTGAAATAGTGGTTACGTAAGCATGAATCATCCTTCAGAGACCTCAAGGGTTTCATATAAGAGAGCAGCTTGTTACACCTGTCCCCTGCTGCTCGACTGTAGCTGAGGAAAACAACTTAGTGTGCCACTGCGTTGATACTAGCAGTGTTCTGTGTGAAACACAATCGCTAAACAATATCTGTCAGAATGATTCATTTGCACGCCGCTGAGCCTAAGTCCTCCACTAAGCCAAAGATGGCTCTGCAGTTGTTAATTGCGGCGCAACAAGAAACGCATTGGAAAACAGACACACGGACACACATGCTCAAGCACAGACACACTAAAAGCAGCTGCCTGCTGTGTCTGGAATGTCCTTTGGACTTACACAGGAGGGAGCCTGTGGTGTTGATTTCCAGTTGATAGTTGAAATGAACCTGGTAATTGGACAGTGATCTGGTGTCCCGGGAAGGGGGTTATGAAAATAACATACAGGCTTGGAGGCTGAGAGCGGGGCAGTAGCTATGGGCTGCAGTGAGGGAAGTAAAGCCGGGGTCAGGACTGGGGCAAGAACAAGAGGTGGCTGTGGGACACACAGCCAATGATTTGTGCTTCAATTCTGTCACTGAGAGGTAGTCAGGTGGGCCTGGATAGCTGCGTTTGAAACTTCACAGGTTGGTATTAAAGTACTGAAGTGTGGCTGTGCCAGTGTTTGTGCAGCTTTTTCCCATTAACTGCAAATTGTGCATTTTCCACATAACTGCAGAGTACAACCACTTTCCAAGGCATACCATACATTTTTACATATATGAATATATTTTATCTGCTATTCCAGGCAGCCGCTGGCTTTTACTGGAGATTGCTTCCTGATACACTTCCTTATTGGTGCATTCATGTTCTTTTCTTTTCAAATCCAACATCCAAGATTTAAGTTTTAGCTGCTGAACATTTTCTCAGTCACAAGCTATGTTGTTGGAAAAACCAAACATGGACAGTGTGAAAAAGTCTCAGCTTGCCATAAACACACAAACCGGGAACTAGTGTCTCTCGTGTATAGACTTTATTTTAGTAGCCTGCCCAAAAATAAACCTTCTGCTTGGACATGCAGTTGACAGATCAGTCTGCCGGAGGGGTACATACTTGTGAAATATTTTGTGAATTCAGGGCCCTAGCTGCAGCTGACTCTCAATGCTTAATGCTGTTTTCAGCTCCTCCGCCCCTCCACCCCCATCTCCCCTTTGGGTTCCAACACCTAAAATAAATGTTTGGCCTATGGGAAACTCTGAAGGAGCAGTCCCTGTCCATTACTGCATTACAATTGTGCACGTTTCCAAAACAAAAAAAAAGGCAACATGGGATTCACTTTGACGAAGTACTTCTCAAGCAGTTTTAAAAAAAGCTTCAAATCTTTGGTGGTTCATTTTCATACTGTGATGGGGTGAACTGAGAGCAGTAGCTGTATAAAATAAGAAATGCCTTCAGTCTAGAAACCTGTGGTATGCTTCAGAGCAACGTAAAATATACAGAGGATACAGACAGGAACATACAGCACTGCAGCAATGTAAAATATACAGATTTGTGGTTAACAGCAAAAGGCAGAAGTTAATGCTTTGACTCATGGGGGATGAGCTATTAAAAGACTGACGGTATGGCTTGGAGTGAAGGGAGAGGGGTGATTTCTTAAAGCCACGTTCAGACCAACAAGCACTTCATCAAAAAATGTAGCATTAATTTCATTGAGACCACTGTGTTGGTTCAGTATGGATACCATCATAACAAACTCAGGGGGAAAAAACAGAGTCAGACCAATAATAGCCCTCTGATAAATCACCGTGAGAGGCTGTGTTAGTGTGGGCATGTTGCCACAGGTACCAGTGAGAAGATGAAACAAACCAGGAAGTCAGCTTTGAAGGCATTAGTTTGTCCTGTTTCTGTTTCCTGTTGCGACGCTTATGATATGATGAACAGCAGAATTAGCACACTGTTACAAGGGACATGCTGTATGGCTTTTAGGTTGATTCTGACTCAACTTTTGCAGCAGCACAGTGCAGCAACATCCAGCAGCACACTGCGCTGGCCGAAAAAATATGTGCAAGCACACAGACCAGGTAACAAGACTCTACTGTCATGCTTTCCACTCTGTTAGGTTGTACTAAAGGCTGAGCTAAATGTTAACATGAGCATGCTAACATGGTTACAATGACAGTATTCACATGCTGACGTTCAGCAGGTATAATGTTTACCATGTTCATCATCTTAGTTTAGTACATTGTGTTAGCATGCTAACATTTGCTAATTAGCAAATGAACTGTTTTTAGTCATGAAAGTACTGGACAAATTAAAAATTTGACCTGATGAAAAGTTAAGGGGTCACCAAAGGGATTACAAATGATCCTGAGGGGGACATGAATGTGTGAATCAAATTTCATGGCAGTCCATTCAATGGTTGCGTTTCACCACAAATATGAACCTCATTTTGTACAGACAAAATAGAGGCTACAGAAAAAGTCAGGGGATCAGTTAAGTCATTAGAATATATTGTCTTGGAACCATAAATGTTTATACAGTATTTTTGGGCAATCCATCCAATAGTTGTTAAGATATTTCAGTCTGGACGAAAGTGATGGACCGACCAACAAACTTTCCAGATTTGTAAATTACCACAAATGAGTAAAAACTGATGTGCAGTGATGATATCTGACCTTCAAAGTGGACTTCCTGGTTTGTTTCATGTTCTCACCAGTATGTGTGGCAACATGCCCACACTAACATGCCCTCTCACTGTGATCTACCAGAGAGCTATTATAGGTCTGACAGTGGTCCAACACTGATACCAATCCCATTTCTGTCAGTGACATCACACTTCTTTTTTACCAATGTCTCACCCTCTACTGCAACACCTCCACAAACATACACACACACACACAAAATACACCCAGGAGAGGAGGTCAGGGCACACATGGTCTGTGCTAGAGATGGATCTACACCTCGGCTGAAAGTTCACACTTCACCATGACAGGAAGAACGTGAAATGATATATGGTGTTGGCTACGTCCAAACAACAGTTTCTAACTGGAAGTCCATCTTTTCCTGGAACCTCCACCTATTGGGATGAGATATATACTGCAGTGCTCATTAAGGGCCAGACAACCCTTTAGAGAAAACATGTAATCTGATATTTCTTCGGCTGCTTTAATGTACACACACACACACACACACACACACACACACACCAGCACTCACACAAGCTCTAACAAGCCATTATGGCTGGCAGGAGAACAGACTTTGATTTGTAAATATGTTGTTCTCGCAGATCAAAGGCAACGTCTTCAGATGGACAGAGTAGCCTTTGAGTCGGGGCTATTGAGTTTCATGAGCGAGGACACACACAGTTAACTTTTAATTACAAAGATGGCCCTGCAGAAGAGCCCTCTGATCAAAAGCCCGGTTCGAAGATGGCCAGCATCTCAATCATTTAAATTTGCGAGACATGCTTGACCATCAAAGGTGTAGCTGAATAGGCTTCTCTCGCTCAAGACACTCCAAGACAAAAGGCGTCCGTGACTACAGATGATAACAATACCAAGCAGATGCTGAGGTGGGGAGAGCACTTTCGTTTTAGTGGGATGTAGAAAAGATATGGATTTCTTGATTAAACAAAGCATGACATGCTCTCAAAGGTGCTTTGAAGAGCTTTTCAAAACTGCACACCACTTGAATTTTTATTCAGGAAACACTACAAAACGTCACTACGTGAATATTTAAGGATATGTGTGATATAGCATGTATTCTTATAGAGGCTCATGCAGTATATATGTGTGTGTGGACTAAGAAGAAATTGAAATAGTTCAACACAAAAGTAGGACAGCTGCTCAATCCATTATAAATTAGTGCTTTGTGTCATGCTCTCATTCATCAAACAGCACGTTTTTACTCATTAGTGTAAAAGGATCGGATTTCTATTCGGAGCAACCTACTCCTCCCACTGCCGGGAGATCAAGCTTGCCGTGCCTCACATGTCCTGCATGCATTTTAATGCTCTGTCATATTTTATATGCTATAGTCATTAGCTTGAACATATGGGGAAAGCCCAGCCATCTGTGCAATTCCAGCTGTTGCCTGTGCATCACATCTCGCATCTAGAGTGTTCCTTTTGAAGACAGAAATGTGTTTTGAGCTGGCATTTATTTTTCACAGGATACTGCTTTGGTTCAACTTAAGTTCTTAACTTCTCTTTTTGAAGTGTTTATTATATGCTCTTGAGGTGTGATTGTTAAGGGCTTGAGAGCCAATTTGAGGTGTCTTTCACACTCAGCCACAAGATGGCGACATCTCCACTTCTTTCACATCGACACTGTTGGCTGTGTGCATGCATGCACTTAAACATATGCGCACGAGTGCTTACGTTCTCTGGTTCTACCTGACCCCTTATAGCCATAATACACTTCAGACTATTTTTTATCTCTACCCTCCCTCTGTTTTAATAATACATTGTCCATGGAGGCGCACAGCCATGACAAGACGGGACAAACAGCAGGGTAAAAACATCACTTCACAGCACTGGTCTTTGACGCCAGAAGCCATATAAAATCTTTTTATTACACTGAAGTGTTCTTTCAGTGAAAGTATTTCGGAGCTTAAATGGCACCGAATGTTAGCAGTAGCCGTGAATCATTCGATCCCTGCAGTATACAGCCTAGTTGCTTCAAACTCAGTACATCTTCACAGCCAGAATGCATCTTTCTTCCTCATAAAAGACATATAAAGAGGGTGAAAATTCATTATTACAGTCAAGGACAGCATGAAGATGTCCTTGATATCATGATGCTCTGGCAACCAAGACAGGAAGTGAGAAGGAAAGACAAAAGAATCTAAGAAGCACATAGATAATATTGTCTAAATTAAATGAGTGTTCAGAGAGGCAGGGAGCGCATTATATGACTGTCAAACACCAAAGTCCACTCACAATAAATGACTTCTTCCCTGTAGTTTCTTGTCTGTGTGACAATATAGCACAGACAGGTTGTCACGTGCTGTGTTTGTGAGGGATCTCCACTGTCACTTGAATATAAACACTTTTTTTTCTCCTTTTGATTTGGGGAAAAACAGAGCATGAGAAAGAAGAGCATGTCACAGTAATTGTACATGCTTTCATTTGTACTTTCTGCACAAGGGGCTGGAGGTAAAATAGCTGCATCTTTAGATATGGTATCAGCTTTATTGGCCAGGTATGTGTACACATAGAAGGGATTTGACTCCGGTTTCCATTGCTTTCAATGAACATACACAGAAAGAGACATACATACAGCTAAAACAAGGACAACTAAGCTGGACAAAGGTAAACATAAATATTTAACTACTATGACCACTATATTCATGCTGTTTATATAGTATCAGCTAGGAATACAAATCCAAAACCAATCATTTAAAAAAGTTTGCTGCTCAAAACTTATCTTAACATATTTTCAGTTGCAGGAAAAAAAATCGAATCTGATAAAAAACATTTGGATTTCTATGACAGTTTAGACTCTTTCTTTCTGATCAGCTCAAACTTAACAAGCTTTCTTTGGTTCAGAGATGACACATCTCAAAAATGTGTCTGGAACAGCTATAGTAAATCAGGCCTGAAGTTGTGTAATGCGCGCCCGGCTTTCAGCATTTCCAAACATTTAGCAAGTTATCACGCCTCTCAAGAAGAGTGAGCGGTGGAAAAAAATAGGGCCAGCTAAGAGCTGGAGGCTGATTGATAGCAAATTAGAAGGGATAGATAGATGTTAAGTGTAAGAGTAAGGGTATTAAAGACAGGTTGCGAGTGAAAATTAGAAGGGAAGTGGGTGACGGTGACGGAGACAGAAACAGCAAGAGAACAGAAGATTTAAATTGGAAGAGGCAGTGTTATTAGGAACAATCTTACCCTTGCAGCGCTTTCTCTCCAAACCAGTCTCCTTTTCCGAGGCTACGCAGGTAGACAGGCTCTCCGTTGGGCAAGTCTTCCCTGGTCACATTAACCTGGCGAAAGAATGGAAACGCAGTAGGAGGAGAGTTATAGAGAAGAGTAGTGTGACAGGGAGGAGGATGGAACAAAAGTGAAGAAAGACGGGGCGACGTATAACAGTATGGGAGTTTCATTTGAGAGGGATAACATTTACACATCATTCCAAAAGAAATTGACATGTAAATGATCTCTCAAGATGGCAGGTTAACCACACTATTACAAAGAGGGGAGAAGCGCCGGTGTGACAGATATCTCTGTGCATGGGTAGTCTGTTACAAACAGGTGACTGCCATCTCTGTGCAGGATCTGGGAGGCGCCGCTGACCACTTCATTAGCCAGATGACATGTGAGTGATGGCACTGTGCTGTGCTGGTAGACTTTACAAATGAAAGTGATGGCACTCGAGTAGATTTTAGAGGAAGTGAATGGAGACGCTCATTTCGCCTAATGAAGGATCTTGTCTCTATCCATTAGTCAGTTCTGCACAGGTGTAGCAGCACACTGTAACGCTGTCCACACCTGAGTGACAGCGTAATTATTCATGATCTAATATGATAGTGTGGGAGCAGAAAAAAAAAAGCAAAGAGAGGAAGTAGACAGACTTAGAGAAGGTAAAAACTGTAGACCAAAGGGCAGATTGTGCGTGTGTTGCGAGACGGCCAAATTTGGTGGAACGTCCTCTAGACAAAGTGCACCGTCTGTGGCCTCGATAGAGACAAAGTGAGAGACATGGAAACAGCCAAGCAGAAAGCATCGATAAGGTCAGAGTGTATGTGTGCGTGTGTTCATGTCTGCGTCCATGTCCAATGTGTGTATTTGTTGTGCCGACCTTGCGAAGTGGGTTGCATCTGCTTGGGGTCAAAGGAGAGTTAAAAAAATGACAGGAAACATAATGAGCCTCCATCCTTTACAATGGCACTTACATCCTGGACATGGGAACTGTCAGAAAATGCTGTGAATTTGTCTCACACACTAGGGATTGAGGGGGAATTTTTGGTTACCAACACTCTCTTATTATCCCATTTCCTGCTTTGGAAATGATCATGTGGACATCTTTAGTCAGCCATGTTTAAATCTCACCTTTTGTGGATTTAGGAGAGAAATATGTTGTTAACAAATTTGCACGATGATAATGGAGGAACGGGAAAAGGATAAAGAAGACGAGGTTGATGAGCAGAAGAAAAATGAGGAGGAAGAATAGTGGGCATCTAGGCATCAAAACATGTTAACAATACAAGCACATGAAAGCCCTCCAACAGTGTTAATACTGGACGGAATAGCGTGTCATCTGTGCTCAGTGTGAAAGCCAGTGTTGATGACAGAAAGGTGAAATGAAAGTGACTCCACTCTCCTTTCTAGATGCTCCCCTTGCTGCTGCAAGAGATGATGAAAGAGGCGGCGCTTCTGTCTCTCCTCTCCCCTGTCTCGAGATGATTGATGACAGCCGAGGTCCACCCAAAAATACTACCACTTTGCTTCAAAGATAGGTGTCTTTTGCCATGTGTGCCTGATGCCCTGCGTTGTGATGATTATTTTGGTGGTAGGCTAGAGGCAGTGTTCTCACCTTTCCCTTACTGATGATGAAGAAGGTGTCTCCTCTGGCCCCCTGTCTGATGATGTACTCTCCATCTTCATAATGTGTCTGTCAGAAGAGAGGAGAAGACCAGAGAAGACCGGAGAAGAGAAGTGTTATTTGGGCACATTATGATTCTTTTGACTCCTTTCTCACACTGGGAGTGAGACACTCTCACCAGAGACAAAAAGGTGCTCTTCAGAGGAAGTAAGGTTGAATTGGGTGCAGTGAGATACAGAATATCCCAATTAGATGCTTTTTCTTGTTTATACCACAGACTTTCTCTGCCTCACACCCACTGCTTGCTTGGATATGCCCTGCGACCTTGAATATGAATGCAGCAGGTAAATGAATGAATAAATGAATGCACCAAATCTGAAGGCAAATCACAGCTCTTTTTTCCAAGAGTAAAATTTATCCATCCAACAATCTATTTTCTATACCAAGTAATCTGGTTCAGGGTTGTGGGTGCCTAACCCAGCATACACTGAATAGGCTATGCTCGGGACTGGTCGGCAGTCTAACACAAGGCCAGTACATATCGTCTCTATTCGGCACTGAAGGTAAAAAAATGCATTTGTTCCAAGGACAGTGTCTTTGTTACTTACAGAGTAGGCTAAGTGATTTGTAAGATGTGACATAACTTAATATGATGTGAGAAACCTTGTTGTGCCATGGAGAAAACCAGATATCAAGTTACGTCATGATCTACAAAACCACAGCACAATAAGTACTCACAAACTCAAACCCTGATAAGAACCACAGGCTAACATCCATCAGTGGGCTTTTCACTTTCCCAGCAAAACACAATACTCTGCACCTCAGACCACAAGTCTAGACAGAAGACAGAGCTCCAATATTTCCTGTTAGATCCGAAGCAGATTCCACACTACAGGCTTTTTTTTCTCACACCATTTCAGCCAGGAAAGTTACCTTCCATCTTACTTCACACTGAGCTCAAGTTTGCTGCTTCAATAGTAGGTTGCAGTTACAATGTTTAGTTCAGGTTTATTTCTTTATTTTTATCATGTAGGTAGTCCTTTTTCTCAAGCATGTCCTCAAGGAGAGGAAAACTAACTAGATCTATCTAATCAAAAATCAATCGCAGACCAAAATGATCTATTATAGTAGAGGACAAGACGTAGGACAGCGTGATGGATTTAACCGTTATGTGATCCAGTACTACCAACCTATAGAACCTCTGCACTTACAAAAAGGAGAAACCTTGGACGGGCCAAGTCAAATACCGCACACCGCTGATTGGTTGTTCATGGGGGTGACAGCAAAGAAATGAACTGAAGCAATTGTTAAGATGTTTTAATTATTTTAGCGCTACTTTCAAGCTTGCCACATGCTTTGTCTACTGTATGAAGCTGATAAATACAAATCTAATCAACTTTCACACACTAACATCTCCCTCAGTCAACAGTGCAAACACATTAATCAGAGTACATTTAGAGGCATGTCTGTAATGGCATGCAAAACATCCAATTTTCACGGGGTCTAACATCACTATTGTATATATTCTTCCAGCTCACTCACACGTGTCGTCCCTGCACGAAGAAATGATTATCTCGTTAATTTCAGTGCTGGCAAAATAGTTTGCACCTTTCAAATGGTTTAAGAGGATTTGATCACGTGGATGTGGAGAGTGTTTGATAAAACTGTGGGTCACTACAGGTGTTCACACAGGCTTGTTGTTACATGCTGACAAAATGTTTCAGATTAAAAGGACACGCAGGTCCTCACCTACGTACCAATATATATCTTGAAATTACACATTTTGTGAAACTACTTTTTGTTTGATTCCCCACGGTTCCTTTTAGCCGTGTTTTCCCACACCTAACACTTTCCAATTCAGCCGATGACACTGCTTTGCTGTGGGTACGGTGGCTTGCTGCCTCCTTCTGCCAATGTACTTTCCCATGACCTCTTTCTTTTTCTTGATGGAGTTGTCCTTCGCCATTAAGGCTGTTATGTGTAAGCCCATAGACTACTTCTTCTTGCTTCTCCTGCCCTTCAACATCCCAGCCGACTCTGCCTGCTGAACTGAAATGCTTCTCTTGAGTTACATTGTCACCCCGCTGACCCTTTTAACTGTTAGGTCTTCGTATTATCGTCAATTTTGCCTTTACAACACTTACAAAAAAGTTCCATACTGAGATGGACTTATTAGTTATACTGTGGTAAATTCAATGCTACAACTTGTTATTCACCACGGTATAAATAATATATGTCGTTGTACCAGCCATGGTGCAAGTCACAAACACTGACAACTGACAATTCTTTGACAATTAAGTATATTTTGCAGTGGTAGTTACAATATCGATCAGTGTATAAATGAGACACAATGGTTCACTACTTGTATAGTAAAAAATGGTACATGGTGTGTATGTTTATCAAGTTGCTGTACCAGGTAAACTATTTATAATATCACCTGGGGTCATTATTTGTATCTTGGAACACACATCAGCCTGTTGGCTTTTGTTTTGAAGTTTGTGCAAACTGACTTTGAAGTATGACGCTGCTTCACATGTAATATATTGATTTTCCCTCTTTTATACAGTCTGAAAACGTTTTATCTCAAACATAGTTGTTAAAAAGTGAATCAGTTACGCTAGCTACTTTTCTCAATAGTGAGTAGAGTATCATTACAAATGAAGTTTATGTGTTAATGCTACGTGTTGGTGCATTGCTGTAACAAGAGGGGGAAATCTGGATACATAGTCTTGGTTCTCATCTGTATTGATTTAGTTAATCATGATATAAACTACTATAAAGTCTCATCTACAAAATATAATAAGAACACATGACACAAGACCAGTCTGACATTACTGTACGAAATTATTTAGGCAGTTATTAATCACATAGTTACCTGTATTTGTGCGTTTCCGGTCGACAGGTGAGCTAATCAGTCCATTTAAACCACCGCTACGATCACGGACTCATCGGACATTCACCACAGTGCACACTAACTTGACATCACTTCGACCGTTGTAAGCTAATTAACGTTATAATTTAGCTAACGCTACCAGTTAGTATCAATTATGAATGGTCCGCCTGTATTTAAACGATAGGTGTAAATGTTACCATCAGCAGGTGAGCTTGTGTTAGCTTGGAAACTACCAAGAACATAATACTAAAAGTAGCGTTATTACCACTGAAATATTGAGGGAGCATTGTCAGCCAACGGAAGCAAAGATCGCGTTAACGCTAGCTTAAAAACGTTAGCTTAACGTTAGCTAGCTATGAGCTAACGCAGTTGAAAAATGTTAGCTAACATTAGCCGCTAGCTGATAGCTGATATTTCTATTTTTGTGAGGACAATCTGTTCTGAAAGAGCACTGTAAGTAAGGCAATCTTAATTTTGATGCTGACAAGATTAAGTAAGGTTGCATAGAGATATTCTTATACGTTTACAAAGGCATCACAAGCAATGTAGTTAACTAACGTTAATGCTAGATTGAATATTATGAACTTAAAATAGCTATGTTGTAAAGTGATTTAACGTGAGGTATGTCCTCTTTGACTTTCCCCAGGGATTAGTATAAATTACTGCCTGGTGACTGCAAGTCCACACAAATTTACATACGCCGGTGGAGGACCTGCCTGCCAAGACTTTCTGGTATGTAAATTAGCTTAAAATAGATTATGTGCTTTGACTTGTCATTACAGAACTGAGAAGGACCCAAGAAAGTTTAGGGCAGCCTTTCTATGTTATATTAACAAATCAAAAGTTATTGCTTAAAGTTCAAACTATGATGAATTGATGCAAAGATCTCTCTTGTGACCAGAAAATGAGAAACCCTTACACAATGTAATGCAATCGAGTACAGTCCAGTTCAGCTATAAATTCTAACTTTAAGAAATGTGAGGCTATGTAAGAAAGGTGGCAGTTTAACTCTATGGTAAGTTTTGAGCTCATTTATCATACATTCATGTTCATGATGACATTTTGACTGCAAGAGCTGAAACAACTTAACAAATGGCATACTGAATGTGCTGCCATCTTTGTACGTTTAAATGTGTCTGTACATGTTCATTTTATTCATGTTCATATTGAAGAACTAATTTATATCGCTAACTAAAAAAACTTTAACTTTCTGTTTTTGCAGGCTACAGAACTAGAAACTCCTACCCAAAACCAGCGTAAACATTACATGGTCAATCCATCCCTCGGGGTAAGTCTTAAGATTCGAAAAATCTGCAACAAGTTTGCATAATTAATAGCCTTCTTTATCTTTTCCTTAAAGCAAAAGGATCTGGAACTAATTTCTCTTGGTTACATAAATGATTACATATATACACACAGTGACATTGAATAAGGCGAAGGCCATATTTGAATGCAATTCAACATATTGAAAGCCTCAATGTTAGCAGCACACATCAAAAGTGCAAATGAGAATGTGTTTGCATGACTAAATTATGCTGGAGAAAACATCAAACGACGTGTGCAGATGGGTAGAAAATGTGATATTGAAACGCACACTGTCACCAGTGTGAAGAGAACGTTCTGGAGAACTGCAGTAAAAAGAACATACCAATGATTTTGCATTTCTTAGTCCATTTATAACAAATTGTCACCTTGCAGGTAGCCATTAGTTTCCATTCGTTTCCATTTGCAGACTCTAGAAGTTTGACAGTTTTGTAATCCATCACAGCACGGAGCCTGCATTCCTTTTTTTTTTAACATTATTTTATGAGGTAATGCTGTGCAGACTTTTCAAATCAATCTGCACTTAAACTGCATTACCACATTACAGTAATGGAACTTTGAAAATTACTTTGATGAATTACACAACTCAAGCAAAGAGTTGGGTGATATCGATATGGATGCCACAAAGAAAAATGGTAGGAAAAACATTAAAAGTGCTGAAAGTAGGTTACTATGCTGACATTTAAGTCAAAATAGATGTCATCCTACAACATTAAATAAAATGGATTATGGTGTGTCTCAGCTTGCTTAGATTGTTTGAAAGCTGAAATGGCTTCTGGCAGCAGTATGCTGAATTCCTGAACAGGTTCATGAAATTAACAATCACTTAGCAGGTGGACCTTTTAGTTAAAAATCACCACACTGAGCACACACTAAAGAGCAACAGTTGCTCTCAAATCCCAACTGTGCACCCTTTTCCATTAA
>NTHP01000113.1:731224-742270 GCA_003416845.1 Oplegnathus fasciatus | reverse complement strand
CCCCCCCCCCCCGATAGCCCTTAAGAAACCAAACACACAGAGTGAACCCAAACCAAGCAATACGTACTAACTATTAAATATTTACTTATCTGTTGGACTGTTATGCAAGAGTCGCTGAGAGGCAAGAGCTGCCATACAGTACATGCTCATACACTCAATAAAAAGCGAGTGTTTGGTGTCTTTTTTTAGCTAAAGCCATCACTAAAATAGCTTCAGTCATAGACATGAAAGTAGAGGGTTTTTTGTCTGGTTGGAAATATATTTTTGGAACTGTACAGTATGTCTTAAAGTCTTCCTTCATGATGAAAGGGTAAAGTAGATAACAGCAAGGGTTGAAGTGGCTTTGCTGACCTGCGAATGTCAGACTGTTGCACTATCCAGGGACTGTCCTCACCAGAAAAACGACAGCATTTGTCATTATGGTCAAACACTTAAAACAGCCTATATTTCTGTTTCCCTTACCCAAGATATCTTGCATGATCACTCTCAGTAGTAAGAACAGAAGTAGTATAATGTTGTTATACTGCTGCAAAAGCCTTAATGGGCCAGTATACTTCGTCAGAAGTGCATGTCGGATGGTCGAATAGCTTCAGAAACCCCGTCCCCCCATGCCTTTCTGACATCAGATTGCAGGGGCTGTGTCCAACCATTTCTGTAACTTTCCGAAACTGAAAATACGGCATTCACACCCACCTCACTCCGTAATTAGCCAACTGTACCAGGGTTTTAACTTTTTTCTCAGCTCTCTTTTGTTATTTGTTACACAACTATTTGTGGCACTTTGCATGTCAATAACTATAAACGCCTTCCAGGAGAGACTGACTGAAAAAGCGCAGCATTATCACCATATTTTAACGATATCACATCTCCCCCCTCTCTATGACGGCCATTTTTTCACTCCACCTTCCAGTGTGGCCGTTCGGAACAACTATAGACACTTTTAAAGTCCGATGTAGTCCTAGTTCTGATCGAATAAACCCTGTCCCTTAGAAGGGAAAAGGTGAAAGTAAAAAGGGTATGACTTTGACATCAGGGATTGTGCCCTGTCTACTACGAACAGTAAACATTGGTATCTTTTAACCACGTCTGTGATCTTTCTCTGTCCTTAACCAAGTAGTTTAATTTCCCAAACATAATAACTATACCTTTAGCTAAAGTTTGCACATCAGAAAACCTGCACAGGCATCATTTCTGGAATACTCAAATGGGTCGTTTTGGAAAGTACGACCTATTTTGTAGTTTAGGTATAAGGATGTGTTGGAGATGCTAGTGAAAAGCTGGTTTCCTATGTGCTAAATTCAGCCGCCTGCCTTGAAACAACTCAACAAATGGTGTCAGAGTCTGATCATGATCACAGCGACTCATGAGGTTGTGTTCAGTAGAAATGATCCTAGGCAGAGCTTTAAACACACACGTAAATACAGTGGAGTGCCTGTGTAGGAGGAAGTGAGAAGACATAAGAGCAGTTTCTTATATCAGCCCTGAAACAAAGTCATGTGAACATAGAGTGGCACATGTAATCTAGGAAACGTGCAATATAATTTTCATAATTGGCTTGATGAAGACTAAAGTGGCAGAAAAACAGCAAAGATGAACAGAGATGGGAGGTAACAGATTTATACTGTAATTGCATCTCATGCACACTGCTCTTCCTGTGTCTTTTGATGAGTCTTTCTTTTATCCTATACTCCATACAAGCAAAAAAAGCGTCTGTAGGCCTTTTAAGTGATAATAGGCTTCTCTATAGAGAAGTGGTTAGCATGCGGGGTTCTCTGATACAGATAGGGACATTAAAGAAAGGCACAAGGTATTTTTCCAGGAGGATGAATGACATCTTCAGTGACGCACCAGAAATGAATGTTGAGCAATATAATTTATTGGCAAAAATGAGGAGTAAGGAATCTTCTGAGAAACGGATCACACATATTCTCCTGAATTCATTTAGTTAATTAATTCATTGCATTTCAGATCAAAGCCCTATTCAGGCCAATTGTCTGTCATTGTGGGACAGTTTATCCTGGTTCCTCACCTTTTCAGAAACTCCATATACTCTGTGTGCTTGATGAGACCTGTCCTCATCATGATCGTCTGAAAACATTGTCGGTCGATGGCCCACAGCTTCACATTTGTTAGAGCTGGAAAGAAGAATACACATAAGTATGTCATTTACCCTCAGGCAATCAGAATAATAAAACAGCACAGTTACGCATAATACATGCCCTGCAACAGTTTTATGCTTTATGCATGTATAATATGAATATAGTGAATATCATATGGACTCATTATGGAGCATTTGACATTGAACTTGAAATGTGAGAAGAATCATAGTTCGCTCATGGCATGTGTGAGTGAATTTCAACTACAATCCCACTGTTCAGAGAAAAGGGTGGAGAAATCTATGAACCTCTATGTTTAGTCACTCTTTTAGTGGCAATAACTGTCATCCAAATGTTTTCTCTAGCTGCGGATCAGACCTGCAGAGCAAATAGGAGGTATTCTGGACAATTACTCTTTACTCAGCAGCTGGAGTTAATTGGTATTTTTGGAATACCTTGCATGGATGGCTTGCTTCAAGTCATGCTACAGCATTTTAATTGGTTTGAGGTCAGGAATCTGACTTGACTATGCCAATGTTTTGGGGTTTTTTTATTAGTTAAAGCCCTTGAGTTACTGATTGCTCTTTGTGTTAAGGGCAATTATCAAACTGTGTGAGGAAAGTTATGTTTAGCTTCGAATCACAAACAGCTACCCTGATATTTTTCTGTACAATTTCCTGGAACAATTTGGAATTAATTGTTCCTTCAATGATTGCAATCTGCACTGGCCCCGAGGCACCAACTCCAAAGCACAATACTCCCTACACATGGAGTAGATAGAGGTTAAAATATTGGTATGCAGAGTTTTTTCCCTTTAAATATAGCATTGCTGCAATCTTTGCAGATGCCCTTCAAAGAGCAGAAACAGAGCCAAATCGCCTCCATTTTTTTCATTTTATGCCTGGCTGTTGATTGAGGGAGGCCTGGGTCTTTCAAAATTCATTTTCTTGCCATTTTCAGTATTTCGAGCCTCAACAGCTCTTTCTCCAGGGTTCCCTGTAGTCACTTTTGATCAGAATATGTTGTACCTCGATAGATCGATAGATTGTGAAGAGCAGACTCTGTTGGAACCAGGCCATGTGGGTTTTCATCAGAGCAATGTACCTCTAATCCACACTTGAATGCCATTATATTTCCACATTTCATAGAAGAAACTGGGTTGTTGGGGCAGAAACTTTATAACAAAACATGAAAAAACCCTATATTTCATCTAGCTGAGCCAGATTGTATAGAGACTTCCAGAATTCAGTGCATCCACTTTGGTAATAGCAGTTTGGTAATTATTTCAAAATAACCTTTGTGTTTCTCACAATTGCCAGTGTCATTATCTTCTGCAAGAAAGGCTCCAATTTCGATTTCAGTGTCTCAGTTGTGCAGTGGTACAGTAGACTGTGAGGAGTAAAAAGACAGAAGATAGAGATAATCCACAGTCTGACCCCAAAACAAATCTGGAGATCCCCAAGGAGCCCTAACGCCACAGGGACGTGTAATAATATTACAAAAAAATCAGATATGAGTCAGTCTACTTGGTATTATGTCTGAGTGTGTATGTCTGTTGCTAGAGCATTTCATTCTGTCTCATCCTCCCAGTGTGACACTTCTTCACAGTTTTAAAGATAAAATCGTGTTTTTTTTAATAACGATGGGATATTTATCGATGATAGGAAAATTGTTTTTCACTCGCTGTCCTCAACAGTGAAGTCACACTGCAGGCTTAGCTACAGAACAGCACCCCTGCAGCTGATGGGGAATATGTGTGTCACTTCAGGAGGATGACTGCTGGGCTTACAGTTTAGGGCATTCCCTAATAGTGTATATCTGATACTACTACACTTAATAAATGTGATGCCTACTTGCTCACACCAATTTTTGTTTCTATCCTTGAGAGTACAAGAGGTTTACCTCTTACGAGTGAGGATATTTTTACACAAGGAGGTGATTCTGGCCAGTTGTTGTTTCTTTAATGGCTCCATGAGCAAAAATGCACACATATGCTAACACACAAACTCATATACTCATATACACATGAGTAAGTGAACGCGCTCCCACAGACACTACAAATCTTTCTCTGCAGGCCAAGAGTTTGGCAACACTTTTAAAATAGGGCCAAACCACTGGAGAAATGCCCTCATTACACAGCCTGATGCTGTTTTTAGTTAGAGACATTTTCTTGGAGCAGGAACCCCAAAACACACAGCATGACATAAAAATGTATACAGACACAGATGTGTGGATACACAGATATGCAGACATCCTTTACAAGCATGCACAGATATCAGATTATTTCTCCTCCTCCTTGCAAGCTTTCTAAAGCCGTTATTTAAAAGAAATTCCAACCATATCTGGATCTAGGTATGTCTTATTTAATCAAAAAGATTTCTGTAGGGGTGACATGGACAAATTACTCCAAGGTAGACAGCAGACCCAACAGACCTGGTGTATGGAGATAGGTCTCGAGAGAAATGATTAGAGTGGCCTTCTAATTTGACCCCGAAGCAACAAGAGTGGGAGGTTAGACGTCATTGCCCGCCATACAGTGTGCAATGGAGTGTTTTGGCAGAAAGTGGGAGTATGGGGCACTGGGAAATAAGATATGTAGGGAGCCTGCAGCGCACCGCAGTAGGTAAACGTATTATTCGGAGGCTTGACTAAATTGCAGTGAGACTCGGGGAGCTAGTCATCCTGTAGTGAGGGCGCAGATGAATGTCTTAATGCTCACGGGCTGCCGACCATTAGCTTCACAGCTTTCTGGATGCACATAACACCCCAGGCAGTGCTGGAGAGATGCAAGGATGTTGTCCGTGAAAGGTTTTGAGGAATTAGGCAGTGTGTTGTTCCAGTGGGATGATCATTGGAGCTTTAACAGTCATCCAATGGTGGACTGTAAATGCATGCAACATGAAACCCGGAAGTGCATACTGTATATACAGGGGGTAGACAAAAAAACAGCAACACCTGTGCAATTCAATGCAATCCAATAGAGGCCTGACTACTAGTACTACCTGAGTACTACATTTGGGGAAAATTGGTATTGAGCCAGTTGCTCCAGATCTGTCAGCATGCTCATTAGCATTTGTCAAATTTCAGTCACATCTGTTTTAGTTGTGCTAGTTGTGTTAGTTGTGCCGTCATGCAGACAGAGGAGGTAGTGAAGATACAGTAGCCAGGATGTGCTGATCCTGGGAGAAAATGTGGTAAAATTGCTGCTTATTTGAAAAATGTACTCTTGTCCATGCTGCACCAACCCGCAATCCACCAGTGTGTGGGCTTGAAAATAATAGGTCCAGGTGTTTCGATGCACAAAATATATAGCGGATGTGGTTTGCACTTTATTGTTCATCACATCTCAAATAACACATTATGATAGTTCCTTCAAACTTCACAATGGCTGATTTTTGTATGTGCATGTAAAGTGTGTTAATTGACATAAATTTGTATTAGAAATTTTACTCCCTAAATTAAAATCATACTAACCTCAATATACACCCTGGTGACTACTGTTTAACGCTTATTTTCTCTTTGCCCCTGAAAGCTCCTCTAAATTGAATGTAATCCCACCTCAGAATAAAGGACGGCTATTCATAGCCATGCTGCCCACGGCTGAGCACGTTATCATTATCATTTGCTCGTGCTCCTCCTTTTCTTCCGTCTCCTTGATGCAGGGATTGTAATCCCCCACCCTTCAATTTGTATTTGCAACAATAGATCAATAGTGTTGATTGTGAATGTTGCCAAAACTGGACAACTATTTCCCTTGGCATGCCAGGCTCCAAAAGAGAGGATCTGTGTTTAAGCCTGAGGAAAACAGTGAGAGATAATATATATACAGATGTTGCCAGCAAGATAGAATGTAGAACAAGGCATGAGCGCGGTGGAAGGAGTCAGTCATTCATTTAGCTCAGTCATAATTCATTGTAACTGAATTTCAGCCTGGGGCATTATGCAAATGCACCGCGTGTGTTTGTGCTTGTAATCAAATTTTTGCTCATTAAATAATATAAATATATGATGAGATCAACAACATTTCTTCTCTGTACTCTCGTCATGACAGTTTACATCCAGAGCGCATGGGGTTTGGGAACATCAAAAGTTTGTGCGTTACTGTGACTATAATCTTGATTTTTGTTGTGAGGGCCATAAGTTTTAATGGGGTTTTAAAATGACTCAAAACAGTCTACGTCTGGCCCATGATGATTCAGCTGAAGTACAAAGTATCTGCCATTTGCAATGCAGAAAATCCACATTCCTTTCCAAAAGCACCATGGGGCTACATGAAAGTGGTACTTAAATAAAGATTAGACCAGAGTCTCAAGCGGTGAAGTGTGCGAGGAAACTTGTACACTCTGATGACAAGAAATATATTTGTTAGTAACATAGTATTAACACAGTATAAAGCACTGCTCAATGTACATCATTACTTTATTTGACAGAAAATAAATCCTAAAATAAACTCTCCACATTCATCTGTCAAGTAGATGCAGATATGTATTTTGACACAATACTGTATATTATTCACAGCTAAGTCTTTAGTGATTTCTGTTCATTTTCCCCCTCCTGCTTTTACAATGTTAACATGCCGGTAATCATATCATTGTCACGCAGAAAAGAAAATGTGCTAGGAAATCTTGGAAATATTAATCAACATGTGTCTTTGGTGCTATGTTGGTTATTAGGATGTGCTCGACTGTGAATCATCATTTTAGCACTTGCATGATTAACCTGGGGTTACACAGCTCTGAGAGAAAGAGTTGCGTCTCCAAACTAATTAGTGAGAGCAACCACCATAAGAATTTTCATTCTGGAATATTGTTGAGTTGGAGTTGGGTTTGAGGGCATTTGAGTTGGTTTTCACCGTCACTCTAAAAACGTTTCCCACTGTCAAATCTGTGACTTGCCTACTCCTGCAACTTAATTTCTGTCATTAACATTTTCTCCTAAACTCCCCCCCTCCTTTTCCTTCCCTGTAATGTCTAAGAAAATGAGAAAATCAACAGTTCTCTTCTCACTGGCTCTGAGACACACAAACCCAGTCCCACACACTTAAAATCACATAGTCACGTGAACTCTACTCCTTCGAGGCTTCCTACATGTCTTGTTTTGGAAAGCGTTGAGAGAGCGATGCTGTCAGGGCTGCGGGGTGGAAGAGTGTAATCTCCTTTCCCCCTAAGTCATTAATAACATCAGCCAAGTCTGATTACATCTGGATGAGCTCTTTAGAGCGTGAGAAAGCAGGACTGGTCATTTACGCCAGACAGTGTCACAGAGCCTAAAGAAAAAGGAAAACATTAGAGGAGTTCTTTTCATAATTATGGATCTAATTATTATTATTGAGACTTAAAAGAACCTAAGACTGTGTAGGACTGTCAGACACACTGAGCCATGTTTGGCAGTGGTTGAAATGCGCAATACGTTTCTCAAATTTACAATTGATTTTCATGATTTGTTGTGAACTGGAACATTGCATGTCTGTAGTTAGGGTGGAAGCATGTGCTCTTATGACAGCTTTCATATATCAGTGAATCCCATCACAGAAAACTAGCTGGCTTAATCAGATACATTCTCTAGCTGCCAGTTCTGCCAATGCTCGCCCCATGTGGGAGACACGAGTCCGTGGACTTGGAGCAGCAGCTGTTTGAGAAATATCGAGCTGAGCCACCAGTCATCCACCCACCCTGCTCACCCACGCTATGTTGCATAGAGCACAGAGGATAACCCATCTATTAGAGAATAATAGATTTAATTGCTGTTTTATTAGGTGCTTCTATTTCAGCAGTGGTGATATAAAAAGAGTTTAATATCAGAACCATCGGTGTCCAACACGGTCCACCATTAAAAATGAAAAGCTAGACATGTGGGAGTCATAATATTTAAATGCATAAATTTAACGCTGAGCACAGACAGGATTCTCTCATCACATCTCGGTCGGAAACTTCCTGTCACAGGCTGATTGAATAGGAGTATTCCTAAAAGCGTGCTTTTAGCTTTCTCTGTCTCAGAGAGCTCCAAGATAAAAACACCATTTACCACTCATCTCTGTAACATTAACAAACCTCACTCCCAACCTCTATTCATCAATTATAGCTATTCTTGTTTGGAAGTTTATCATAAACATGCACACATTTAGAAGACTGGAGTTTGGTCAGTTTAAATAAGTATTCCATTATCCTGAAAGGAGAGTGGTCCATCTAAAGTCAGCTCCGTGACTGTAGATTTGCTGATGTTATTCATACCTGAAACAAAGCAGTAAACACTGGACCTCATCATGCTCTCTGATAGCATCTACTGAAGTCATTCAAGAAGTAGCTTCTCTAGATGGGATGTGCTCAGCTGTCCTTATGGACAATCAGTCATGGCGGGTGACATTGTCACAACAAAGATCATTTGCATTTTCCATTATCTAAAGCTATTTTAAAAAACAGCGTTGTCACTTGAGGGTCACAGTTTGGGTTTCAAATATAAGTTTGAACAAAGCAGAAGGGGGAGCGGAGTAAGGGAAATATGTTAACAGGAAGTCTTTGCTCAATACCTCTGCAAAAACAGCATTTATTTTGGCTGAAGTCCACATTTGCAGACAAATATATAAAGAAAAAGGGGACATCTGGACAGTACTGGACAGCAGTGGTACTGTATTTTACAGCACAATGGGACTGTATCTTAAACCTCCAATGGATGTGTGAAACAGGCAAACACTATACATATGTGGGCATTAGTAGTGTTTTAATTATGTAGATGAATTAGTCAAACGGCAAACACAGTGGTCATAGCTGCATACCATGTGCTTTCATAGTTTCATATCATGTATCTAGACGTCTTCATAGTCTTTTGATGTAGATTCATAAAGGTGAGAGGGTAGCTGCCGCTCAGATACACAGTGATCGTTTCTCTAATGATAGATGTTTCACTTGAAACAGTGAAAGCGAGGGGGGGTCATAGGCCAAGAAGAAAATTTCGCTTTGAGGAGTTAATGACTAGTAGAAAAGAAAAGACAGAAATGAATAAGAACGAAAAAACAATGTTATATCAAAGGGAAAAAAAAGAAAACCCTGTTAACATATTGTTCTTTTTAAAAGCCTTTAATCATCCCAATAAATCTTTAACAGGCTCCTGTGTTTTGTTCAAAACGTTTTTCATTAAAAGGAATTCATCTCTTCTACGCAGATTTCGTTTCATGGTGTCACAATGCAAGTGCTGCTACCTGAGCTGGTGACGTCAATGGTAAGGACAACTGCTTTTATGGAGGGGGAACAAGGGAAACATCTTTGCTATCCGCTCCCTGCAGCATAAAAAATAACCTTTTCAGCGTAAATTGCTTTCTCGACGTTTTGTGAGATAAATTTTAATTGTTTGTTGTCCTCGTCATTATGGACAATCAACCAGAAACTATTTGCCACAGAGGAAATCAGTTTGAATAACCTGATAAATTTCAGTGTGCCCGGCTGTAGAAAATCAAATGGAGGAAATGAAGTGTGTTTGCTATTCATCAGCAAGTAGGTTATTTTTAGGCCCTGCTCCAGGTTGCATCAGGTGACACATTTCTTTGCAGTATATAGCTGGTTCTGTGGACTACTCAAACTCCACAGTGAAATCTGACAAATTATTGATTTGTCAGGCAGTCAAATAGCCTGAGAACAACGTAAAACCACGTGACACATTGTCAGCCGGATTTAGTCATGTAATATCTCAAGATAATATCCTGCTGAATGAGTGTCTACACTTAAATTACTATAAACATTCATATTTTCTTTTTTCAGTTCTGACAATAAGAAATAATAACTTGTTGTGTCATTGTTGAATTTCATAAGGTCTTCTGTCAGCCAAGGCTGATGTTTTGCAACCCGCTGAGGCAAAGACATCAAATCTCTGCACTAAAAATGCCAAGCGAAGCAGGAGTGATAATTCCCCCCACTGCTTTGCCAGAACACAATGAATACATGTTTCTGTGTGTGAGTGAGTGACTGCATGCCAGCATGTGTGTGCATATTCACCATTGTACTGTATATGTGTGTGTGCCACTCTTGTTCATTTTTTTTTCTAAGATACAGCAATTATTCTGACGAGAGGCCTCTTTACTCTGCAGGAGTCTGACATTCAGCTCTGTTTCTGTGAAATCCACGCTGAAACATAGGAAGAAAGATGTATGACAATACAACCATAAGTCAAAACCAATGAGATTATAAATATCTTTCTCTGTTCAGGGAAAAAAGACTTCTGCCATGTTTCAAACATTATAACATCTAACCTATAACTTACAACTTCCAGAGTACATGATATCTTGACTCCACTCTCTCTGCTACCTCCAACCTACTGGTGGTATACAGTGTTATTATTCTGCCACCGGCAGTTAGTTTCAGTTTAACATTCTGTTGCTAGTAGCAACCAATACGAGCACAGTTCCATAGCAGTTTAACTGACATTGTTACATCCACTGTTTTGTCAGATCTATGACCAAGCAATATGTATTTTATCCACCCTCTAAAGGCCCTTGTTGGATCGTTATTTGTAGGTTCTTTTGTAGGAACAGGATACTTGTTTCTAATTTGACATATTAAACTTGTTTTCATCAGTTTAGTGCTAACCAAGCAGCCATTATACTAGGGTTCTGTTCGAAATTGCGTACTAACATACTATTCATACTAAGTATGACGTAAAATTGAGTGTGTAGTGCGTTCCAGCTGCATAGTATGTGGATTTTTATGTACGTGAGAAACGAGAAATCTAGTATACTAGATTAGCAAGAATGTGCGACGTGAGCTTACTGGACATACTCAGTGGCCCCAAAATGCATTGTGTCTCTTCAGACTGTGCAGTGGCGTTGTTAGGCCCTGATCAGACAGAACGCGGTTTTTGCAGTGAGAGGCGTCTTTTTCCTGTTGTTTTCTATAGGCAGTAAGCGTTTTGCGCGCTGTTTATGCGCCCTGGGCGCCTCGCGTTTTAGGCGCCCAGAGCGCCT
>NTHP01000113.1:695157-725060 GCA_003416845.1 Oplegnathus fasciatus | reverse complement strand
TGTGTGTGTGTGTGTGTGAGAATACTAATGCCCCGAGCACTGGCCCTCTGCAAGCTGCCATTCTGAAGAAGATGAAGATGAAACTGCAGCTGTCAAAATGCAAGCTAGTGTGCATACATCAGAAAGTATGTAGTTATGCATGTCTGTGCTGGTTTGAGGGTGAATTCACCCCCATATGATAGAAAAACAATAGTCACAAGGACAAGTAAACAGGCCTTAAACTGCTGGCAGTAAGGCTGTTAGAGCTCAATATTCATGAGTCAGTGGCGCATGGTCCCATACCCAACATGCACCCTCATGAAAATAGAGCCCTTAATCTTAAAGGACAGACTCAGTCATGGCTTGGATGGCTGCCATCCGTGGGAAATGAAAATATTCCATCATATTAATTAAGACTTGTGAGTTTTCATTTTTATCTCAAGTTCACATTAGCTGGAAGAGATATATAAATGTCAAATAATGGGAAGCATTAGGAGCCAGGAAATGTCACTTTGAGATGAATATCTGATGCACAGTATATAATGTATATGTATGGGCTGCTTGGCATCAATTTGCATCTAATACATTTATGCATTAGATATTCAACAGTTCCAAATGTGTTCTTTTGAAATTTATTTAAAACTGGAAGTTATTTAACACTATTAATTATATAAAAGTGAATTTTGGTACAATATTTTTTTCATTTGGTCTCTGTTTTTCATCTCTTGTTCAGTTGCTTTGGTCTTTGAATTTGTACTACTACCACTTGGGGTGGCAGAAACTGGATGTTTCAACCATTTATCCTGTTTCTTCTAACTAGTTATTTTGACTTCTCTGCAAACCTCGTTTTTATTTATTCTCAAATGCACTCTGTGGTGTTATGGTGTCACAACTGAGACGTTCTATCATAGCTGGTTATTGTGGGTAAAAACACTAAAGATCAGCATCACACCAATTTGTGTGTTTATTTTCCTTCAAAACACAAATATGTGGATATATTTTTTGATTAAATTATAAATTGTAAATTATAATTGCAAAGTAGGGTGCTGGGGTATACCTACCCCTGGTTGGGAATTACTGCAGTAAATCTTCAAAATATAAGAAACTACAACAGTCCTGATATAGTGACGTGCACATTCTTGTATTGTCTGTAATAATTCCAGTGATAGGTTGATTAATACTAAAACAACTACAACAATTACTACAATCTACAAATTATGGAAAACTAACTCCTCTTTGACTTGTTTAGTGGGCAAAACACAAACAGCTCTCAGTTTTTAATCCCCAGTCATTTAGTTTCCAGTCTATTTAATGCTGCCATTTTCTTAGCCATGCTTGTTTTTTCCCAATACCTGCAGAGCCACGCTCCTTTAAACAGCTGAAACCTAATTCTCCAATGTGCATGGGAGCGTGAAAGGCGTTAAAAAATGGCCGTCCCGTCTTGGACATTGATCATCATGAAAAGAAATGCTTGTCAAACCTGACTGCGCTATACAAAATTCTCTGTGTGTGTGTGTGTGTGTGTGTGTGTGTGTGTGTGTGACAGACTGACAGAAAGAGAGAAATATGTGTGTGAAGTGTGTGCGTGTTAGTGCTGCCTGTGTGTCTGCTGCTGGCAAATACCCAACAGTATACTTGATGGCGAGAACTAAATCGGATTTTCTTTCAAACACACGCTGCCCTCCACCTCGTCTGGATCTCCCTCCAAATGTTCTAAGTGACCCAGTACTTCTCAAAATGAAATATGACATGTTATTATTCGAAAAGTATTATAATCCAGTCACACCTTAAAGCATTCATGTGCATTAGATGTGATCCCTGCTGAGAGCACAGCTGAGTTTCTCCAGTGATGTCTGAGGCTGCTTTTTCCACCACTATCATTAAGATGGAGCACACAAATAATCAGTCTCACTGATTATGTTAGTAGTGACTGGCAGTGACCTCACTCTCTAAGAGAGGACTGGTCCAAAACGATGTCAGGATTCCCGCTCACTTAGAGCCACTATGACTGAACAATATGCTTTTTGTGTGTGTGCGTGTGCCACGTTCTGGTATCATATTTGTTAGAGCCATGATTTTTTAATTTTTCATTCGATTTTCTGATAATAAAATGGACTATATTTGAACGTGAAAGTTCATTCTTGACCAAACTCAAGTAGTAACTCAAGATCCACTTGAACCATGAGATTGGTCGAAAGCTATGGAAAAAAGCTAATAAGAAGACCTTTAGTTAAGATTTTGTTTTGTTTATATTTCCATTGTAGAATATTTAATGGGACCGCAAACAGCATCTGCTTGTGATTGGTTAGTATTTAGAGCAAGTAAGTTTAGAACAAGTGACTGCTTGTTAGTCAGTTTAGATGCAACTATGGAGCCTACAGAGTAAGTACGCTAATGAAATGATCAATTAATTAATGGTGAATCGATTGACAGCAAATTGATCTGCAGCTATTTCGATAATTGATTAAATACTTCAAGTACCAGATTTCAAATGACAGAAGGAGCCCAGTTACAACTTCTCCAGTGTAAGGATTTGCTTCTTTTCTCTGTTTTTAAATCATTGTAAATCACTGTCTTTACATTGTCTGACAGCAATGTAAAGCAGTGAAATGTTCCAAATATAGCGTACACTTAAACTGATACGGATTGTTTTGGGTGGGCCTTTTTTTAGATGGCTAAAATATGTTTTTACTGCTGTCCCTGTCCACAGCAGCACATAGCTTAGCTTCTGTACTGGTACTCCAGCTGGCTCTCCAAACTGGGAGCGCGCAGACCGCCATCTACTGTAGGTAAGACACTGACTATGGATAAGCACCTCATACAACCCCACTTCAAAAAAGCCGAAACATCCCTTTAAATGTGAATTTTCAAAACCTAGACAGAGCCACAAGTCAATAATATTGTTTTAAATGATCTCTTTCCTGTTGTCATGTAGTGCAGTGATGCTTACTGTCAACCGCTGCATAGCTTTATGTCGCACTATGCTGAATTGCATCCTGTTATGCTGTCAAGTCCAAGTCTTCATGAAACAGTGACATTTTGATGCTATAAAAGAATATTTTTATCAGAAGGCCACTGTCCCTTCTCTCTTGTCTGTCTGCAGACAAAAAAAATGCCAATTTTGTCTCGCTTCCCTTGAGGTGGCTCCCTCATTTTGCTGTCACTGCTGTACTGTATTTATCACCTCTCTCTTTTGTCTCTCACTCCCACCCTTTTCTTTTTCTTCTTCTCTTCGGCCAGCATCCCCCTGATTGTTGTCATGTGAAAATGATGTGATATGGATTTGATGGCCAGGGGACTTTTTTTGTAAACTGCATCTCAGGCAACAATTTTCTCTCAGGCTGCATGTGGAACCCCACCTCATTTGCCAAGATTGGCAGAGCCAAACCACAAATGTGGCCAAAACTCTACACTTAAGTGTTTGTATCGCTGAAAGTAAACATAACATATTGATCGGTGGAGCTTGTTCAGGGAACTACACAGCCTGAGAGTAAGTGCTACTCCGAATGTTCAAGTCAAACTTACTGTACAGGATCCATTTCTCTTGGGAGAGTGCAAGCAAGTGCTCACACATGAAATCACCTAAAGGCTGACAAGGGGGATTGATGGAAAACAAAGGAATTTGTAATCATGGAAATGCAAGAATTAATACAAATTCAACCAATCCTCGTATTATTTGGGAGAGCTTGCAATTTTCCCATCTCTGCAATACCTCCGCACAAAACTGTGTAATTGGATGAATGCTTCCACATTTTGCCAATCAGAACACTTTCCTGCATAAAATGGTCCAGTACACAGTTTTTGTAACAGTTTAGAAATGAAACCTGTATTATTGATTTAGTGTGTTATTCATTTGTTTACTGAGCCTTCTGTTTGTATATTGTTATTGTAATTTAACAGACTATAGCAGTAATTTAGCATATTTTAGACATTTTACTGTAACTCACAGATACTGCTCATTCCATTACTGCCAACCATTTTCCAAAATGTGTTTTCCCTTCTTTCCAGGCGGTCACTGGTTTCCATTCATACCACTGTGGTTTGACAAACAACGACAGAGAACTGAATGAAGAGTGCGATAGATAATCTATCTTAGTGAACATTATGTCTGCTTTCATTGTTGTCAGAGTCATGTTATCCCTTTGTTGTAAGACAGTTGTAAGTACAGATTGATTCGGAAATCCACAGCCACGATGCTCACTGTGATGAATTACTGACATCAAGCCAGTTTCAAGCCTGTGATTTTAATAATCTCCTAAAATAAATAGGAACCAAATGATGGGAAGATAGTAAAGACACAATAAAAAATCTAAAACTCTGTAGTATGCTTTGGAAATGGTATAATTTAAAGTAAATGGGCTAAAATATGCTATATCATTGTTACGGTGACATTTCAGGCTCATTTTATCTCACTGGAACTAATTAAATATAATTTATTTTCACGCTGACTTGAAAATTCAAAAAATTCAAATTTTAAACATTTGTGCCTGTTTCATTGCAAAAGAAGACACACTGGAAATGTCGTCATTATGTCAGCTACCTAAACACTTCTTAATGGGTCTGACTTTGTGTAAAGCACATAATAGCTCTTTATTGCTTCTGTGAGTTTTCTTAATAGGTTAGAAACTCTAATAATCTCTTCATTATCACAGTTAGCAATAATGTCGTTATATTGTGAGTTCCCTTTGCCGTTAAAGGATGGAGAGGGGGGGTACTGTACACATTTTTTTGGATGAGCTTCTCTGAGTCCACATTAGCAGGTTCATCTAAATTCTGCCAAGATGTAATTACTCATGCATATGATTTAAGAGACCATGCAATGCAAATTAAAATGACACAGAGGATATATCCTGCTACAGGGTTCTACACACAGATCAAATTTAATTGGTCGATTGGAAGCTGAACCCCCATGCACACTCATCAGGTAGGTGAATGATTTCCATCGGAGCCCGTCGCCTCTAATATCCTATGTGGCAGCTGAATTCCTCTGTAAAGACATACGTTAAAACTAAGACAACAACCTTCAGAGACAGTGCCAGCGACCCTGTTCGGCTGTAAACACACTTCTGCCCATGTAGACAATTACATCACTTGTTCCACGCAGAGTTTTTATTAAGCAGCAAAGCGCTGACGTACACTTCAAAAGATCGTGACAGGAAGTACAGGCCAGTGGGCTGGTGGCAGGCAAAAAGAATATACAAAAGAAAAAGACAGACTCTCTGTCGCCTGTGGGAAGGGGAATATTTTATCCCAGAAGAGTTGGCTCATCTCCCTGTGGGCACTTGTTGCCCTAGCAACGGGAGCTGGGAGTTCCGTCAGGTTGGCTGGTCAGTGGTAGAGGATCATGGGACATGAAAGGGGCCAGCAAGGGGCGTGCAACCTTGCTGCCACCATCATCAACCCTGTTTCCTCCACACTTCAATTCAGGCCTCCTCGCTCTTGTCTACTGGCCCAAGAGACCCCAACCCCCCTGCTCATGCATTCATTCATACCTGAATCACACATAGAATTTCATTCCAAGCAGGGAAAAATCAACCAGCTCACAGTGCGTGGCATTATTTACCAGCTCAATAGTGGTTATAATGAATTATGATAAAGTATCTTCTTTAGTGTCAACTGGAGCACTCACTCAGACACTGACCTACATTCATTTATTTTAATTTGAACTATATTTATGTGCACAAAAACACCTTCACCCACCAGACCTTATCTCATCTCACCTTTTTGTCTATTTATTATCCAAAGACACATTTCCAGCTATTTCCCATTTCCTGCCTCACATAAACACACATTTTTCATCCTGACGCACTCTCTTATAACACACTAGGTCTCAAATGTGCGTAGTACACCATCTGTCCTGTCCTTTCTCAGTCTCCTCTCCTTACTCTATTAGGCTGACTATTCAAATCGCCAGTCTGATAGACCACCTACTCACCCACTGTGCATCCTTCATAGATGGAGCTTTGACACATGTAAGAGCGGAGGCAGTAAACCTTGACATTCAGCTCAATGGGGGTCTCGCAAGACACTTAACTGGACTGTTGTGAAAACACAGAGCGTTGATGGGTAGTGTTTCATCATGGCCGCTGTGTTCCCCATTCATACAGTGACTGTGTGATCCCTCTCTCTGTGTCGACATAGGACTGATATCTTACAGGCAGAAAGACCCCTAATCCTCCACACCAAGGGAACAGATTTGTGTGTGTGTATGTGTGTGAGAGAACAGGTGACATTATCTGTCACCTAGGAAACGTGGACATTCAACACAGACTCATGTGAGCGCTTTGGATGTGTTTCCAGGTGTCTGTGGAGACTCACTCTTGACGGTGGCGGTCCTGGTGCAGTTGTAGAGAATAGCCAGCTCTCCAAACACCTTCCCCGGCCCCATGGTGCAGAGCTTCAGGCTCTCCTTCGTCACCTCCACCTTCCCGTCTGAAACATGCACAGACATACAGGCACACCATTAGGCTTAATGCTATTCAAATTGCACATTTATTTTCCTGCCTGATTACCCAAGTGTAGGAGTCCTGTGCCGTATTCAATATGTGCACCAAACAAAGTTTCAGTGATGAAATGGAGTGGATGATAGGTGTCTGAGGGCTTTTGCTTCATTTTTTTGGGGGCGCCCAGCCAGAGTGCTCTTGACTCACTGGGCTGGAAAAAAAATAAGATTATTTTGCAGTGTGGTATTTCCAAGGGCTACTGGCCTTCTACCAAGGCCTGAGAGTGGCCCTGTAAAATGCAGCAGTACCAATGTGAAAAAAATCTACTTAAAGCTTAACGCTCCATAACTCACAGACACAGCATGGTTTGCCTTAGCGTAAGGACTGTTAAATCAATATGCTGTTTGTGAAATATACATGTTATCAAGACTGAGGCATTCACAAAAGTGTTACTATTGCAGCATGTACGAATTCACATGGTCCACATCCAGATCAGTTTCCAAAGTAAACATACTGTATGTTTGTATTGAAAAAGAATTACCTACCATTTTTGGCATATGAAGAGCAATATTTAACTTTATTAATCTAATATATTCCGATAACAATAGGGTATTAGAACACTAAAGCTGGAATTATGCTGCTGCAGAGATGCACATAAACATTTTAGCGAACCTACGCAGAGAAGGGTGTAATGGGTAACCGTAGGTTTGCGGAGGTTCGCAGAGGAGCCGACATGCCCACTTCCCAAATCTCAACAACATGTAGTGCGGACCTGCTCGTCAAGCAAGCTGATTGGTTGATCGGAAGGATGTTTCTCTCTTTTTTCTTTCAGAGTCTGGGCATACATTTCATCATTGTACTGCCACAAGTGATCTTATAGCAGAGCAGAGGAATCTGAATTCCTCTTTAGCGCATGTAATATCGTTGCCCTTCTTGTTATTGTTCCGTACATTTCATGTTTGTGTCACGGATGTAGTGGTTTTACAATGTCACCAGGGTGAAACAGATTTTTGTTTCCTGATTTCTTCTATTTTTTCTTTACATTGTGGTTCCTAGTGCGTACGTTACTTTACATTGTGCCCCCAATCCATAGGAGTGTAATAAAACCACACATGTATGAACAACGGCACTTACGTGCAGCCCGGAGAAGCATAATTCCAGCTTAAAGCAAGTCAATGTATATTTTTCTTCTTTAACACTGTAAGAGGCTGTTTGCCCCTGTGACTGGGGGGATGACTGCTGCCACTGTGTTGAGACAAGCCTCATCAGGCGTGTATGCTTTCCTGGAAACTCCGCATTCCAGCGGGACCTTAACTCTGATTCACAGAGAGCAAAAACCCAAAGAAAACAGTTACAGTCAGCTCAAGACTACTGATGAAATATGGAAAGATGATAAGAGCAGGCGAGTCATCCACAGAGGAAACAGTTTGACGTGTTATCTTGTTGGAGAGGGCCGTGAACCCCTTTGACAAAACACCACCAAAAAACTTGCCATGTTTGAGGACAAATTCTTTTCTCCACTTTGCAGGTTTTTTTTCCACTTTATTGGAACTGTACTGCATCTTTTTCGCCATGAAAAACAATACATTATCCATTAACACCCAGCGTGAGACTATACACGCAGAGAACGTCTTCAGCTCTTCGTGTGTCACCATCTAACTGTCTACTTCCCTGCTGTTTTCACTGCCCTTGAAACACTCTACTCTTGTTCCACTCAAACGAAGAAACAGCTGGAGATTAAAAAAAAACCCTCAGATTTCTCGCCATTAAAAAGCTGCATTCAGATTTTTAACAATGCGGTGCTTGTGCGTCTTTCATTATTATTAGCTGAAGTATTCATAAGAGCTTTCTTAGATTGATAGGAAAACATACACACAATAAATCTTTCAAATCTCTTCTTTCATTTCAGTAATAATGACACATAATCACCAGACTGCTCACTTTCAGAAACTTGTTAAGTCTGAATCTGATGAAGAAAGTAATGGGTACTATGCTTTTGAAGTTTGGTTCTCAACGTACATAGAAAAAATATGAAAACACTCATTGAAGATTGTAGTTTCTTATATTTCTCCTATTTTCTGCTCCTTCCAAACAAGCTGATGTTTGTCGCTTTCATGAGAATGAAATGGACAACTTTCTGTGCACCTCGGGATTTCTCCCAGGAAAGGGGGGAACCCCTAAAGCTTGTTTACTAGAGTAAATCTTAAATGTTTCATGAACTGTGTACAGCTGAAATTATTTTTAGAAGCGTCTGTCTGGCCTTGCAAAGTCTGTAAAGACTATAATTATCAAGCTCAATTCGCCACAAGATTCAAGTCTGGAGAACAGCCATTGAGAATCGATTGAACCCAATAAATATGTGCCAGACTAATCAGTGAACTGTGATGGGTGTCTTGATGATCTCAAAACTCCTGAGCCCTTATTACGAACTATTAAACCTGGGTGTCATAGATAGAGAATGGATGGTGAATAGTTTCGAAGAAAATTGCCAATGATTTCGCTACTGCTGCCATGTTTTTCCAGTTCGAAAATTGTAATCAAAGACCAAAGACAAGCTAGCGTGTTTGTTGCCTTTATCTAATCAGGTGTATGGAGGGTTCACGCTGATCTCTGAGTGAAGGAGGGGAACAGTCTGTCATCAATTGTGCACCCTATTTGAAGTGCCTGTTGAGCCTTGCCACATCACAATAATGCGAAGCAAAAATGGTTGGTTGTTGTTTGGAGGCTTTGATCCACGATCAAAAGAGTTGCCACGTGGACTTTTAGTTTCAGGAGGAAGAAACTCTGTGGTGGAGTGCAAACAAAGTCTCTGCAGTGATGTATGGATAGAAATAGGCGCAATATATGTCTGTGTCATTACAGATAATTGCTGCTCTATTCGAAAGGACACACGACACAGAACTTCATTAAGTACAAAGAAGGGCGGTCTGTGGTTTAATAACAGCAGTGTCTCATGGATGGGTTCATGTAAGGACAAAGACAACCACACATCAGGGAGCAAAAACTTTACGCTTGACTGTGGACAAAGCTTATAATTTCCTGTGGTTAGCCATGTAATTAATTCTTGAGAAAGGTGAGTAGTCGGTGCTCAATTTGGACGACTCACTGACTGCAGGCTGTGAGGGAATTGCAAGGAAATTAAGTAATCCAATTATTTGATTATTGGAATTCCACAAATGGTCTTTTTTAAGAAACTGTCATTCAGAAGTTCACATGAATACGTCCACACACACCAACACATAGGTCCAGCTCATTTCCTGTTTTTGTGTCTAATAAGACCTGCTTTGTCACTCATCTTTATTACAGGAGCTCTGAATTGACTTGAAATTCACCTCTCTATTCAAATCTTATTCAAATAACAACACAACAGGCAAATACAGGCTCTCTCATTGGGCAGTCGATCTGATATCAATCTGATTTACATCTCACTGAGCCATTTAACAACAGCTGTATACTGGCTTGTCTAAAGGCAAATTAAAAAAGCGATATGAGGAAGTTAAAAATTCAAAATGCATAAAATATAATACGTATAATGTTAACTGGGTTTTCTCTGTCAATGTATCACAGCGTGGCATCTTCCCCTGAGGTGGTGTAGCTGTGCTAATGGCTGATAATTTGAATGCACACTGTGGTGCGCTCCACGTAGCAGGGCATCAGGACAGGCCTCGAAGCAGACTTCCCTCTGGCTCGAGATCAGATGTGATTCTGGCTGCGTTCCAAAATCAAAAAAGCTGCTGTCTTTTGGGTTGACTTTATCTCACACCTATGCTGTGGACTTCACAGATAAGAAAACAACATGACTATGCTCCTACTAATGCTCTCAAAGGAGTGATTTAACTAAGTCTGACCAAATTATCAGCTATTTTCTATTGAGAAAAAACCTGATGGCTACGATTAAAACAATTAGATTAAAGACAAAGGCATGTTTTTGATGAGTCTACTCAATTGTGTCTCTGCAAGCAGCACGTGACACAAAACTCTCTATTACCCCTAAAATAAATTTGGAGAAAAGGACATCTGTTAACTTTTACACTGAGGCCATTAGGTTTTGTCTATAAATAGTTTCAGGGGTCAGGCGCAGGATACTGTTTAATTCTTCCTCTTCTTCTTCCATTGATAGTTTTGGTGTTTTTCAAGCAGCACGAAACGGACATCAAGAAACAGGATGTGGGGGAGTTCAAATCCCCCAGAGGATAACATACAACCACCATCCCATCCTGACAGGCCTTGTTCTTCCGCCACTGCTCAGGGGTCAGATTACCCAACTCTATCCCTATCCATTAGAGCAATGGAGGAGCAGTGATACCAGATCAAGCAGAACATTGTTTCATCCTGCTCACACGGGACAAAAAATTGGGTCGTTACCACTGAAGGTTTTAGGTGGTACAACACTCCAGTTGACACTTCTGACTTCAGGTCAGCAGTGATATATCTGTGAGAAAAACAGTCACGTTCTGTCGGACAGTTTGAATGGTTTTGTGGAGGAAAAGCCATGGGAGGAACAAGACTGAGCGTGGGATCTATTCAGTAGGGACTGAAAAGGGTTCAGAAAATTCCAGGGTTTAAAAAATCACCATCTGCTCTTTATTCCTTAACAAAAAGATATGGTTTGAAAGATCTCATAAATTGCAGGTCCTTCAAAAGTTTGGCTGAAATTGGTCTGAAATTATAGCCTTTGATATTACATCAGCTCTGAGCTGTTGTGTTTTCACCTTGTTTTTCAAAGAACACAATGTGACCTCTCAAAAAAAAACACTTTCAGCAGAACAAATATTCATAGATGCCCAGTTATGAAAAATGAGACACGAGTCACCACAGTGAGCAGACATCAGAAAATGAAAAATAAAAGAGATATGATGAATGCAGCGCTCTACTTCACATTCAGTGAAAAGATATTCAAAGGGCTGAAGGTCAAAACTTGCGTGTTTGGGTTTGAGGATAATTAATGGCAGACCTTATGGAATTAATCAAAAAATGTAACAAAAAATTGGTCATTCCTGCTGATCACAGAACTGTGACCATGTTCAGTAATGAGGACTAGTTGTTCTGCAGCAGCGTTCAAGCACAAGTCATGCATTATTTTTCTCTCCTTAAGAGCAAAATAAACCCTGGAGTTTAAGAAAATACAGATGTGGGCTGAAGCCAATGGAGAGAACAAACACAAAGAGAGAGGCAGTGAAAAAGGGAGTAAGAGCACTGTTGTGTTGTTAATCAGGAGACTTGTATTAAGTTCAAAGCGCCCAGGCACTGTAAATGACAAACACTGAGTGCTGTTATTTCAGAGAATCCCTGTTTGTGTGACTGAAAGAATGCAAGCGGCAGGATGATGAAGGGGGGTAGAGAGTGGCAACAATGGAGTTTGATTGAACGATGTCTTTGACTTGTGGAATGCAAATGTTAAAATATTCTCAGACAGTGAGTGGTTATTTTCTGCACCTGCCGCCCGGCATTGTTTGAATGGGCAGCAGCAGGGTACAGGTCTGCCGTCACGGCTAACAGCTACATCTGATCCTACTAACAACCTGTACCACGCGCTACAGGCATCTGTTATCCGCCCAACTCTAATCACATCATCACGGAGCTAAATAGAGCGAGTTGTAGCTTCAAGCAAAGAGAATGGTTAGCAGTATAACACAATATAGCAGTTGTAGCTAACTAACATCATAGTTTATTGGTTCTGACCAATCAAACTTTGAAGAGGTGTTCCTGTTATTTCGCCTACAGTCAGTGATATACATGGGGTGGACAAAATAATAGAAACACCTGCAATACAGTTCAACAGCATCACAAAGTACATCCTCCAAAGTGATCATTAAGTTGAATCAACACCTCTCTAAAACAGTTTCAACTAAAACAGAACATTATGACCTTGAAGGTTGGATTTACTGCATGACTGTTGTATTAGACTGCATTAGTTTTAGCTAGGTGTACCTAATAAAGTTTGATTATCTGTTCGGGGCCAATAAACTGTGATATTATTTATTCTGCTAACCATTCTCTATACTTTAAGCTACAACCCCTAGCTACACGTTGATGTGATTAGATTAAGTGGAAAGCAGCATCCTGAAAAGATAAAGATAGTTTGATGTTTGCCCTGAGTCCTCCACCCTCCTTCCACAGAGTTGCACGTCTGCATTATCACCAAAAAATATGCTTGTTGACTGTTATCAGCTTTCTGTCAACAAACTTGTGGAGCAGTCTATGCCATCTGCAGCTTCAGGAATCCTACTTATTGAAGGTGGAGGAGGGAGATCAGTTCCTGTACTGTGAAATCGACTAATGCTCATGTTGTAAGGAGTGGTAGCAAAATATTTCAACTTCTGCCCGCATTGAAGTATGCGAGTGATCGGCCCTCATTCAGGATGCTTTGAGAATCACATTGGTCATCGTTGTGATCATGTCAGTTGTTTTCTCTCAAAACCTCCTTCAACTCTTGAGCTTAGTGAGAGGTGCACAGGAGTAGATTCAAGATTTAAAATAAAGTGGGTTTTTTTATATCTTGTCAAAATACACAGCTGCCACCATTCCTTTTAAAATGACAAGCAGACAGTTTTGTGTGTATGCGCCGCTCTGCAGGTTGGATCTGAGTGCAAACTAGCTGACGTCAAACTGTCTTGCCATTTTTATTACAGGATCAACAAAAGGAAAAGGGAAAAAGCTAGTGGAGGAGTGGGGTGAGAAATGTTAAGAAGGCAGCAATGAAGAGAGGATAAAAGAAACGGAGGGACAGCATGGGAGAAAGACGCAGGAAGGCGAGGAAGGACACCTGATGCTATAGGTGAACTCTGCTGAACATCATATCATTTGAGATGAGAGCACTTCAAATCTTTTTCAGTTCGACTGAGGCACACTCGCGCAGGGCTCTCTGCCGTAGGCACGGTGGGAAATTACACCACAGTTTTGTACAAGTGGTTTGTGAGGCCTAAAGACACTAAACAGTGTGTTATCAACGGGATGCGGAGGACAGCTGGTTTCATCCTTTTTACATCATTTTACCTTGGAGACAGGAATTCGGCAAGAAAATACTGTAGTACCATATGTCTCCTTTTAGAGCCTTTCAGCCTCACACTGAAGGTTACTTTCATTCAGTGGGAGTAATAGGACATGTCAGGTGAGACACGACAGTTAAATTCCCTTGTCCAGAACCCCCCTCCTGTCTCTGTTTTCATTAAAACATTATAATAGGCCTGGTTTCATCCCTGCCTCTCTCCCAGCCATCAAACTCCGATTACAGCCCCTGTGTTGACAAGCTGATTGATAGCAAGGGGACAGCGAAAATGATAATTTTGTATTTGCAGACCAAATCACAGCGTTGTAATTAGCAGTTAGCGTCCATGCCATGTGCACATACTGGAGCTTTTCTTTTATGCCGACCAGACTTAATTAGACAGCTTCAAAATCAGAATACAGATTAATATGGCATCTAAAGTACGACAATAATGGGCCTCTCTCATTTCCACAGCCTGCTCTCATTTCAGTAGCCTGCCGTATCACCACAGACATGAGAAGGCATTTACAGGGAAATTTGGATTCAGAGTGTTGGGGGGGGTGGGGGGGTAGTTACACAAACATAAAAATTCAGTATTTACATGCATAAAAGTAAACATTTACAAAACAAGACTACAGTCATGCTAGCGTCTCTGTGAGGCTGCACAGTTTTGAGCTAAAAGCTGACATGCTGATGTTCAGTAGGTATACTGTTGACCATGTTCTGTATCTTAGTTTAGCATGCTAACAGCCTTAAAGCTGAGGCTGATGGGAATGTTGTTAGTTTTGTAGGTGTTTGGGCACAAACCAAAATATTGGACAAATAAACATTTTTGACCTGATGGTGGCGCTAGATGAAAAGTCAGAGGATCGCCAAAGTTCATAGTTCATGCTGAGGGAGACATGAATGTGTGTACCAAATTTCACGGCAATCCGTCCAGTAGTTGCTGAGATATTTCAATCTCAACCAAAATGATGGACAGAGTGACAGACCCGACATTGCCATCCATAGAGCCATGTTCTGTTCTGTCGCTGTGGGCTGAAAACCTTGAATTTCCATTTCCATTTCTCCGATTGTTTAAAGATTACATGCAGCTCGATGGGCTGAGAGTTTTTTAAGCCCATCGGCTCATGTAATCATTTCAAAATCCCTTAGATAATGTCAAAAAATGCTTTGTTATCAAGCTTAAAACCATGCTGTTTTTCTTAGTTTTGGAAAAGTTAGAGATAATTACGAACTGCGATATGCTCCTCAGTCACTACGTCAGCTTATAACTGATTTGTACTTTGCACAAAAACTAATGTGAGAATTCCCATGCTGAGTTTGAGAGTCTTTGGCGGAGGCAATCAAAGTTCAAAAAGAGATAAAAGAGATTAATTTTTACTCAATAAAAAGTCTGCAGTGAGAGAAGAGTAATTTTAGAAGAAATCCTTATCGAAAACCTTGACGACAGGGACATTGATTGATGAATCTGGCCTTTCTGAGCCCAATGTATTCAGGCTCCTTCAAGTAAATTAACAATAAAAGGCGAGAACACTGATCAGCCTGCAAGGCTGGACATCATCACACTGTCCTCAGGTGACATTGTTCTTTAGCATATGCCATTTTCTTCATTTCTATTTCACGTGTATAAATACAGTATGTGTGTGTGAGTGACTGTCTGTGTGTATGTGTGTGTGCGCGCTAGTCTAAGGGTGAAGGGGGGGGATTTGTCCATCACTGTAGCAGAGCAGATTACTTGGGCCCTATCTTGTATCCTCAAGTCTGAACCTCAGCAAACACAGAGCTTATCCAGTCACAGCAGACTCTCAGCATTACTCCAAGTCCATGGCCACCACCTCCCCATGCACACACACACACAAACATACTCACAGCAGCAAGCATACAATACAGTGCAGTTTATACATACCTACGTCAAAGCAAATAATCAAACATTTGCATAATATTCGCCTCATATGATGCTCGTGAGCTCTTTTTGTCTGTGTGTGCCTCTCCTTCCTTCTCCCCTCCTCTCATGTCACACACCAACACACCAGCACACACACATACACACTGCTTTCATCGTCTTTCCAGATGAGGAACTCTCAAAAGCAGGGTTAGCCACAAAGGGGATAAAGGCTGAGGGATCTTTCACAAATTACTCATTAACTCTTGCTCTGAGGTGTATTCATCGGCCTCTGTGGAGTGAAAACGGGGATCAATTCTTATTCTGGAGTTCAGGGGGAAAAAAACAAAGGCCATCAGAGGAGAGGAAAAGACAGTGAGAAGGCAGAGAATATAAAGAGAAAAGCAGAATGAAAATGAGGTACGATGGACAGATGGACGAAGAGCAACAAAGAGGAATAAGACAGTAGAGGGAAAGAAGAAGTGAAGAGCAAGTGGAGAAAAGATGACAAGAGGACAGATTGGGGTCAAAGTCGGTAAAATGTGAGGAGGAGTGATAGAGGGAAACATGCATGTCTCTGGTCTCGTATTTGAGCGTTTTGAATTAATAACCTGTGTGTGTATGTAAGTGAGAGAATGAAAGAGAGAGAAAGTGACAAAGAGAACAACTTAAGAGGCAAAGGGCGCAAATGAGAAGAGACACTTCCCAGAGAAAGAGTATTTTCGCTTGGTGTTCGAGGCAGATGGTGCACTGCTCTGTGTAGGTACGATTATTAGTCTGCAACACACACATACACACTATTTGCACATAAATGGCACATTAGCTGAAGTTATATTCTTCTTGATAGATGTGTTTGAGATCATTAGGCTGTTGTATGTTAGCAGGTGGATGTTTACCCACCTTCGACAAAATCAATAAGCCACCTGAACTTGGTGTCGTGTGTAGAAAACTATTCCCTGCTTTTTTTTCCTGCTTCTTCGTCTGCATGTTTTCACTGCTGTTCATAAATAAAATATCCATTTGTGATGTAGCGCTAATCTATAGAGGCTTTGCATCTGGTTAATTTGCTGTTACACTCTCAGCTTTGCGTTAGAAATCAAATCGCAAGATAAGTGAAAAATATTTTCTGCAGGCTCTACATAATCGATTTTTCATGCCTGATGCATCGACAATGCCGTCAGTCAAGTCAATAAAAAGAATCACACGTGCGCGCGCACACACATACTGTAGGTATATACATTTCTAAAGGTGTAAGTAAATTATAGATATCTATATCTCTGTGACATTTGAGGCAGCAGCAGCAGAGAAAAATGTCATTACACACATATTTCATTTAATAACGTGCAACTTTGTGGATGTAGGTTCTTTGCACTTGCTTCTATTTCATTATGGGGGGGGTTCTGTCCATTTAAGATACAGCGCTGCCACTTGATCCTGACAGTTACTTTTGACATGTGTGTGTGTGTTGGATAACTAGGGAGAGTGTTTAAATGTCATTCCAATTACAGACCCCTCACCTTTTCCCCAGATGACACCTTAATAAACCTCCACTGAGAGCTTCATTAGAGTTATCATGAGAGCCGATAGCCTTGAAGAGGGCCGGCTATATGTGACTCAGTTTCGTGGTGATAATTGTATTGTGTGCCATGTTACATAAGCGAGTACACACGTGTGCACAGAGTCGATCTTACATTCGATTTTAGTCCCAAGTAGTTGAAATTGAGTTCCCTGAGAAGCCTTTTCAGCAGCCGGGGTGAGTCTGAGCCTCAGAGGAGGGTTAAGGTTCATTATTAAGCTACAATTGGCGGCCGTACAGTGCTGTCAAGATACAATAGGTAGCAGTTGTTGTATCGAATGTTGGCTACGTGCTGTATTCTCCAAAGCCAATAAAACCAAAATCTGTGAGCCTCAACATTTTACTTTGCTGGGCTGCATTAGTTAAGTTGCCAGGCAACAATGCAGTGCAGTGGGTTTGTGCTCACTCACATTTCTGTAACCCAATGCATTCTCTGTTTTCATATCAGCTTATTAATATGCAAATATATCATAATAATTACAAAGATCGGTCGATTTATTAACAGCAGCAGCTGCAGTAGCTGTACTAGCAGTAGCAGTAATAGGAGCAGTAGTAATACTAGATAGTGCTTCTAATTTGCTTTACGTATCATGTCAGTTCACACCTCTGACACTGAGTCACACTCAGGTGCCCCTGTTGATTACATCTCTATGCTCTGCTCAAGATGAGAGAGGAGCCCATCTCCCTTTACTCTGCCTCATTGGCCAGTGAGCACAGAGGGACTCCAGCCCATAAGCACAGCGAGAGGACAAGTCCTTTAAACTATAACTGCTGTCAGATCTCAGACAGAGGCATTCATTCATTTTTGTCTCTTACAGATTCTTTGGGAAACTGGCCAACTTTGTTAGCTGGTAGACTGGTTGGTCTTTTGGCCAGTTAAGATGATATGATGTTTTATTCTAGGGCTGACGATTCCCTAATGAGTAAAGACAAATAAAATGGTGAATGTTAAGGAGCTCTGGAGATCTGTTTTCATGTCAGGTTTTAATAAGTCAGCCTGTAAGGTAGAGTACAAGGTGACGGAGAGGTGATAAGGTACTAGTAGAAGCTAAAGGGGATTATCACAGGATAAAACACGCCATGAAATGAAAAGTAAACAGACACGTGTGACTCTCATTCCCCAGTGTTGTTTGTATTTGATTAGAGACACATGCAAACAGATCAGTGTTTGGTGCATACACACACAATCATGTTTACCAAACATCTTGAGTGTCATATCATAAGGAGTCAAAAAGCATCAAAAACTCCCCTTCTAGAGAGAAACTAGTATCGAGCCACAGTGGGTAAACATTGCTGTTCATTGTTATTCAGAGGTATGTCTCAGTAAAAGCAGCAGGAAAAGGAAAATGACTGGAGGAGTGGTTCAGCATGAGCCTCAAAACAGCACATTGTTCGTTTCTGTCATTCAGACATTAAAGGATGCCATTTAAGCCTCACTTCAAACTTCAAGTCCTCTTGGAGAAATCTGTCAGAATATTATATCTGCCTTCCCTAACGGCAGGTCAAATAAAATAATTGGGACTCTATCCAATTTGTGTTGAGAAAATGTCAAATCCTAGGCGTATTCCCCTGAATACCTCCACCTGAATAAAATGGCCTACAGTGCATCAATGGTTGCATTGAACAGGGTTGCCTGTCAAAGAAACTGTCAATGCGCTGTGAGCACTTGGGAGCCGACTCGCACTGTAAAATCACCACTCTTTCTCCTCACTTTCTGCACTTTTCTGCCTGCCCTCCCTGTACACTTAGTAAAACTGATGAAATATACACTAAGGGCAGGCAGCTAGGTCTCCCTAAAAGATAACAAATAGAAAAAAATACATATTTCAGAGTCAATATCACGTATGCCTGCATCCTCCTGGCTAGGCTTCTTTTTTTTTTTCCTTGAATGCACTTGTTTCTCATACAGGATTAAAGATACAAGGCAAAGTAGGAATCTTTAAGTGAATATTCAAATATAAATGCAAAGTTGGCAACAGGGAACTGAGTCGGGGGGATCCAATACATCCTGTTATCACAATAAAGTTGTCAAACAGAAGAAAAACTGTTCAGTTAAGCTGTCTCATCCAAACTGTAGTTATGTGTTGTTTGATTTTTAGCCTCACATTAACAACACCAAACCATTAAACTTAGCCATCTCAAGGCTTATATCTAAACATAACTAGAGCTGAAACAACAACAGAAAAGTAATCTGCAACAATTTAGATAATACATAAATCATTTGTCCAAAATTCTCTAGTTTCAGCTTCTCAAATGGGAATATTTGTTGGTGTCTTAGTCTTCTATGAATGTAAATTTAATTTTTGAATTGTCTTTCTGTTTTGGATCACCGGTGGGACAAAACATGTAATTTGAATGTCAACTTGGGGGAAACTGGGGAACTGCGATGAACATTTTTCACTATTGTCGACCAAATGATCAATCGATTAATTGAGGAACGAATTGGCAGATTAATCAATATTGAAATTAATCGTCACTTGCAGACCCTAAAAGCAAACATTTTTTGATCTGACACCTAAAGCTAATCTTCAGATTCGGTGGGTCGGTCACTTCCCATAACTCGTGTGCAATCTTGAGTTAAACTTCAAATATGAGCTTATTCTGGTTAACAGCACAAAACCATTTACTGTGAGTCATTTTTAAAACTCCCCAGCTGACAGGTGCAACGATCATTTCAATTTGATTCTTATTGCAAATTGGACTAAACCGATCATGTGCTCTTCACAGGTTTAGGCCCGGTAATCAGTGTGTTCATGCCATCCAAACTAATCATCAAATCTCTATTCTCAAAGCTAAGGAGTAGGCTCTGTTACACCTTCAACAAGCTCTCCTACTGCAACATGTTCCTAGAGGACATGTGGAGCCAAAGCTACCTGTTTGTGTTAGCTTACCCAGTTTCATTAGATTATGTTGAATGATGACTATGAAGGAAATCATGAGGGTTTTACTGTTGAGGAAGTGCTCCATAGTAATTGGATGTGATTATACTAGCTATTACCATCATTAGCCACCTGTATGGGTCTTCGCGGATGACACAGCCAATCAAAAAACCTCTCTCATCTCCATAGAAACGTGAGCTTTTGTCTCAGTTGCAATCAGTATTTTAAAGAGGACCGCTGTCGTTTACAGCCCAGTGGATGCAACAAAGATTCATTACGACGGCCACGACCAAGCAGGCAGCCTCATCATAACAGCAAGCCAGTGCCAGGATCCATTCTGTCTCTGCAGCTCTTGTTTTGTCTGATCTTTAATTATCAGGTGCATCTGCAACAAAGCTAACTACTCCGAGGTTGTTTAAGCAGAGAGAGTCTAGCCTCTGATGTGGGGAAAATAAGTTATGCAAATGCTCTCATATTTAAAAGAAAATGTATATTTGAAGTGAGAGCAGTGATGTAACGCGCTATTATCATATTTTTTTTGTGTTGGTGTAGCTTAATTGTGCCTCATATGGCAACATGATGCATGATAAACGCTGTCAGCCCCATGGCAAAACGTTAATGATTAGCCTGCCAAGTCTCAATAAGAAATGACACTACTCCCTGAGCAGTGAACACTTCATTTGCTAGGAAAATGACATACAGTGTGTGTTTGACATGGCATGGCACAGTCAGACATCCTGTCGGCGTGGATTAAAAAGTCACAGACTGTGATGGGCTCTCACAGACCTTGGCACAAAGTCATCGACCCTTGGGCTAATGCTTTTAACGTTAGTTTTTTTTATGCAAAACAAGTCAAGGCCGGGGACAGTTAGGGGGAAAACAGCAGGCGATGGACTCACTGGGACACGAGAGAGGGAAACAAAATTGAGACAAACTGAAAGCAGAGTAGAAAAGAGTTTGGGGCCGCAAGAGAGAGCTGATGATGTTCAGACTGAAGATAAATATGTTAAGCCTACCCTAAGGATTTGGAAATGGGAAATAATTAACCAAACATTTGATATTAGTGGCATATGACCACTGTTGAATTGAAGCCCTATTTCCAATTACGCTACAGCTCTTTCCTCTATCACCGTCAGACAGGAAATCACAAAGCCCCTCAACAATTACTTCTCTTACAGATTTGTATCTTTCGTTTCCCTCTTTCTGTTGAGCGCAAGAGAACCTATTCATCATGTCAGTGTGACACTTGCTCATTTGTGACCTAGCATGACGAGTCACCACTGGCACAGTTGACTTCTCACAGCCAGCTGTGACAGGAAGGGATTCAAATCTACTCACTAACTACAGAATGGGTGACCGGTGTCCAGTAAAAGACCGCCGATTTTTAGACCAGGGTCTGGAGGGTCAGGGTGTTGTCTGTTTCTTTTTCCTATTTTCCTCCACAACTCTTGAATTCTAACGCAACACGGTGGTGCAAACATCTTATTTCTAATTTCTTCTATTGCTTGTAAGTGAATTAAAGATACAATCTCTGATGTTGTTACAGCATCCAATACTTCCCCAAATTCCAAAATTTCACCTCAGGTCACTGGTGCACGGGCCACAGTTGTGTTTTGCATTTCATTTGCATTATGCCAGTTACATGTTAGACTCTTTACATATCTGACTTCTCTCTGCAGTCCACAGATAAGTAACAAGTGACATCCTACTTGCAATAGGGATGTGAACAGTGGTGGAAGAAGTACCAATACTACAATGTAAAAATATATTACAATGCATTATAAGTGAAAGTCCTGCATTTAAAACCTAAAGCAAAATGTACTTAACATCTGCAGAAAAACAGCCCCTGTGACCATTATATTATTATATTACAGTAAGTAGTGTTTTACTGTTCAACATGACCATGTTAACATGGTGATGTTAAGCAGGTATAATGTTTATCATGTTCACCATCTTAGTTTAGTGTTTTAGCATGCTTGCTAATTAGCATGAGATGCAAAGTGCAGCTGACGCTGATTGTCATTAGTTTAGCAGTTATTGGGTCATGAATGTCAGAAGAATTCATCCTCTGGGTCTCATGAATGTCCACAGTTTTCTGGCAAATCATTCAATATTTGTTAAGATATTTCAGTCTGGACCAAAGTGGTGGACCGACTGGCATCGCCATCCCCAGAGCCGTTAGCGTGGCTAAAAAGTTCAGTCTGACAACACTTTTATTTATCTAAAAATACATCCATACTTTTGTTTATGTCATACTTTATATAATTACACTTATCTATTTATCTAAGATGGCAGCATTCATTTCAATCATAAATGACAAAAGACAGAAAAAGACCCCTCCTGGTGTACTGATCGATTTGACTGAGTCATCTCCCTAACACAATAATCTTTAAAGTCACAGTTCTTAAACGCGCCACAAAAGGTTTTTGAATTCAGACCCAGTGACTCACTAAAGACCAGATGAAGACAGAAAGCAGCCATAACACTCCTGCTGGCATCCAAACAGAGACTGCCCGTCTCTGGAGTTCTTTCAGATGTGACAAATCCTACCTGCCTCTGCTTGAAGAGAGCCAAGCGCAGAGTATGTTTTTATAGAATTATAGATTTGTGGTAGAATTAAACTAAAAAAAGTTTCTCTTGGTTTAAAATTGTTATTTTAGTCGTACTTTCCCACAGATCTATTCTTAACGATGTTTGGCCTGTTGGGGCATCCAGGAAATGTCTTGCCAACCCCATAATCAAAGTAGGTGGCCGACATGAAAGAATGGGAACAACAATCAATATCAGCAGTCTTCCTAGTAAAATATTAACCTTTAAATGCCACTGCCTTTATACCAACCAACAGGATTCAAGCGTATTGCTTCTCAGTTTCTTTGTTTCTTAGGTTCTGAGGAAAGTATTTCCACGTTGAAACATTTCAGAATCAGAATCAGGTTTATTGCCAAGTAGGTTTACACATACAAGGAATTTGTCCAGGTGTTTTCAATCCTTATTAGAGTTACACTACCCATGCAATTGTATGTCAGAGTCAAGTGCAAGTTATAAAGGTTTTAGAGAGGCAGCGAGCAATAAAAGTAATTTATACGTTCTATATTTATATATTTTAATCTGTATTATGTCTGTGAATGTCCAAGTTCACCTCTATATAATAATCAATTATATTGTGCAGTCATTGACTGAGGCCATTTTCCCTGAGGTCAGATCTATTGTCAGGGACAATGGCTCTCTGAACATTTTATAGCCATATCGCTCGCCACAAATCATGTAGCAAAAATGCCCTTTCACAAATCCCATCAGCGCCAGCGTTGTGGTGTTGTTCCTCTGTATCACCAACGCTCATTTAAAAAAAGAAAATACTGAAACCACATGCTGAAACAATACTGCTAAAAAAGAATGAAACATAAAGGACTCCGCGGGCACACAGCATCATACAAAATAAAATCGATGGGATATGAGTGAATCATACAGCATCACAAAGTGTTGTAGTTTTGAGTTTTAGTTCATCAGCCCTCAGAAACCCATCAATAATGCTCTTTTATTTATTTTCCATCATTGTCATGACGGTGCTCTTGGAGCTCTCCAGACAGAGCCCTACAGATCCAGTCTTTTTAAAAAAGGGTAATTATATACCTTTTTTAGGGTTTTTCTACGCTTTCTATTTGTGTAAATTTGTACTTCCACAGGATCGACATTTTACCTCTGTGCATGTGTGCTTTTACCTTCCATGACGTAGACCAGTGAGCCCACATCGCCCTCCTTAATGATGCAGCTGTCCTTTCCATACTCCACAGGGTACATGCAGTCCACGATCTCTTGGATCTGCGACAGCTCCAGGTTCTTCATGAAGTCGTTGTCCAAGATGGCCTCCTTGATCAGATCCTTGGACCTGGAGATGAGGTGAAACAGAATGAGACCATCACTGCACAAGCCCTGACATGTACAAACACAAATTCATATGGCATTGGTGTTTCTTCGCTGTAGAAAGACATGATGAGAATGACATGAAATGTATCACGCAGCACACTCCTTGGCGGAGATCAGAATATTGTCTAAAATCCAGTGGATGTTGAATGTTGACCAGTTCAACAGGCAGGCATGTTGTGTATGTCAAAGGCAATTAAAGTCTCACGCAAAGTGCACAGGAGCTTTTCAAAAAACATATCCTCATTTCAAAGACGTCAAGGCGAGACATTTTTATTCCCTTCAAACGCTGGAACAAGTCAATAAAAAGAAAAATCCATGCCTAATGGAAGCAGATTGTTTCCATTCAGGGGAGCATTTTTGAAAGCCAAATTGGCCTTCAGACTGCAGAGACATTAGGGCATTGCACAAGTAAATATTTTTTGCAATGACTATGCAAGGAAGGGAGACAATGTAATTAACTGTAACGCTAATGTGCAGTCGTCAAGGTGCAGCTCGGTGCACAGGTAGAAGAGCACTTTGTCAGGCGGGCTAAAAGGAAAACTGAGGCAAATGGAATTAGACAACATTATGAAAGGGGACATCAAGTCAAATTATTTACATCAAGGAGTACACATTAGATGCTACTGATGTACAATCGACGGAGGAGAGACATTTGCTCATAAAAGGTGTCCGTGTGTTGACACCCAACAGGTGAACGAAAGACAAACGCAGTGAAGGTTGAACCCGTCAAAGCGAGCGTCGGCCTGATCCTCTCGGACACAAAGAAGTGTCAAGAGGCGGGAGAGAAATCTGACCAGATTCTAAACGGTGAGTCAAGATCACTCATTCACTGAAGCATGTCATCACCAGAGTCTGAGTCGCTCGGCTGAGTGCTGCGTGGCTGGATTTTGACAGAGTGTCAGCTGGATGAATGAGGTTAATAATATGTATCAAGGTTAATCCAACAAGTAGTCTCCTCCTACTCAGAAGTGACACTTTTATACCCTAATTCATAAAAAAAGACCTTCTATCCCCTGATAGTCTGCACTGGTGAACTGCCTCTTGCCTTTTGGTGCTCGGTGCCCTTTTCAGAAACTGATTTCTAGGTGCATTGTTGACACTGATCACCTGAGGAGCTTATAGCTAAAAGAGCAAATAACCTGGAAGACATTTATAAAGCAGCGCTCCCACCACACACAGGCTTCTCTGCCCTGCTGCCAGCCTGCAGCAAAGTCCTACACAAACCACACAACTACACACACACACACACAAAACTTCAAGCACTATAACTTCAATGTCTGCCATGATACAATATCAGCAGTGCCCAGGGTTTCTTTAGATTTATGTGCTGAGCACTATGCACATGTCTGTTTTCCTCAAACATTGAACTTTTAAGGTCACATGATTGCTTCTCTGTTACATCTTGAAACCGTGTTGCTCCTTTAGATGAAAAAAACTACCAAAACTATGAAAGATGCCAATCTCTCATAGAAAAGCAGCCCGCAGCTGGTACGTAAAATACAAACTTCAACCTTGGCCAGCATCTACAGATTTCAAGTGCATCCATTTTACACCATCAGCTGACTGGGTTTTGGTCTGGGTCTCAAATAGCATGCTGGAATATCAATAACGTGGTCCTCATTATGTGTGTTTTGCATTCAACAGTCGGGTGAATTCTCAATTAGGGTATGAAATCCCTAAACAGCTCTGCTTTTACTCTCTGACAACAGTGATACTTGTGGATAAAAGTGAGGAACTAAGACCAACATTAGCTAGTTGTCACAATCTGTTGGAAAAGACAGATTACTTACTGCAGTCATTTAAACAAAGTACAAACAAGTAGAACAAAGTGTTGTCCTTTCTCACGGATGTTTCTTACACAATATTTGTGGATTGATGTACTAATCTCAGGTCAGAAATCCTAGTATATTGCGTTTTCTCCCTTGAAAGGTCATGTAAATGCCTCTGTACAAAACTCAGATTTCTCCTATGGCGGCATCATTGTCCCAGACTTCCCTGTCATTTGTAGATGTCTTTTTAGAATATATTCTAGGGAACTCGTCCTTTGTTAGACAATTTGCAGATGTGAGAATGATGAAAGAGACGGTAACATGCATCCAGAATCTCAGGATTTTAATTGATTTGAACCTAGAAGAGTGCAGGCACCACTGAGCAACCCAGTGATCCAAAGGTTCCTCATTAGATATTTTTCATTCTGCCCTTGAGAATCAGAACAAGTTACTCCTGGGGATTGAAAAGACTGAGGTGTTGCACCCATTTTTAAATTCTCACCATGCAATTTATGTTCAGATGTGCACTGTGCTTCTCAAACCTCCTCCCTTTTTCTAGCAGAGACTGCACAAGGAGGAGGAGATGATTTAGATTTAGTGTTGACAGATCTCATTGGGTTTTAGGGAGTAAACCTTAATAAAGGTGTGCTGTTTTTTTCTGGACTGTGATGATCCTCACAGAGTTAGTGATGCTTTAAAATAGGCCTAATTTTATGCAGAGCTAGCAGACATCCAAATATAATTAACTAAACCAGCAGGAAGAAATTGGAAATCAATTATTCTCCAAAGTTGACCTCCAGTCCTCTGGAAATCTGCCTCATTGTTGCCTCGTTGTTGTGTCTCTGTTACATTTACACCCAGGAGATTTCTGGACTTTTCAACCCTGACCGGGACCCCCCGACTTGAGCCTCTGATGGCAACGTTGAGCAACGTGCTCCAACCAGACCCTTATAAAAACATCTGCCTTCCTCTCCTTTGTGAGGATGATATATTTGCCTTCATCCACTGGTGAAGTTTGGGGCTGAGCAAGTTCAGCCTTCCTTAAAAGGAGAAAATATGCTCTTTTAGGAGGAAAAAAGAAGAGGGGTGGCAGAAAAGTGGGAGAGGCTAACGGAAATAAGAGGCAGACAGAGGGAGAGGGATGGATAGCGTATGTGTAAGGAACGCTCTACGGGCCTTGTAAAGAAGATAAAGTGGGTAGGAATGAAAGAAAAATATAAACATTTAGCCAAATCCCACAGGCATTATCGCTACACTTCAATAACCAAAACAAAATGAAAATGGAGCTGTTTTTATCCCATGAGGGCACGGGCATACCTTATAGAAAAGAGAAAACCTCTCTATTATCTCTTGAGCGATAACAAAAGTTATAAAAGTCACACAAAAACAAAATTCTAATTAATTGCTCCATATCTCAAGAAAAACATGAATTGTTGCAAATTGCTCAAGCACAAATGTCCAAACAAAGTGAATAATTATAATAATGCTGAACTAACAAGAGAACAGTGCCCAAAACATGCTTAAGTCATTTGCATTCAACACTCTGCTTTTCAATTGTCTTTTTTTAATGTATATGCTTATTAGAAGAGAGATATTGAACAAAATGTCATTCTCTGCTGCATGGAGAGTGTGAAAAAGGTGTGGCAGACGTTCCGCAGAAAACTGAAGCTGTAATTTAGAGGCTTTGATGGAAGTTTAAACAGTCTCTTGGCAAAGAAGAAGTAAATTTTCAGTTCCATCGTGAAACGTCCTTTCAGTTTGGTTGTGAGAAGTCATGCAATCATTCAGAACTGCTGCTGCTCATCACAAACTGTTACTACTACGTTTCCCATTGTAAGTGACAGATGATTGCACGAAACTCTTCAATGGCCAAGACATCAAACTCTTCATGGAGTGTTCCAAAAATGCCAAAATGAAGGACAAATTGGTATTCTGGAGATATTGTTTTTGTTTTTCCTATCGAGGTCTCACTGAAAGCCTCTTTGGGAAATCCCTTAATGGAAATAGGCATATAGAGTAAAAGCTTTAGGAGAAAGATGATTATCATAACGAAATAGACACTCTTATTGTGTTTTTCCTCATCTGCCATTCCATGCTAGTGTCCAGGGTCTCAAGTTTATTTACCACAGCGAGACAAAGAAATACAAGAAAAGCTTTTTTTTTTCCCAACGCACAGAGCTGACAGGTATAACAAAGACTAATGGCCTTTTCCTGCGCGGATAAATAATCCCCCTCATTTCTGAATCTTCTTTGATGAAATCCTTGGAGCTCTGTTTGTTTGCGTGTCAACAGAATAATGACATTCGTGTCTGACGAATCTGATCTTTCTGCAAAGTCTGAGAATAGAAACTTTTCAGAAAGCGCTATAATGGATTTAAAAGTAGATCATATACCAATAATTTCAACTTGTTCACTCCTGTCGGCTTACGTTCAGTGACTTGACTGTGCATTAAACTGGATTTAGTTCTGAAAATGTATTGATTATAAATATGTGCGCTTTTCAATGTGCTTGCAGAATGAAGAGTGAATATCCCTCCTGTCCACCAGGGGGGTAAGCGTATTGATTCATAATAACACAACCTTTAAGTTCAGACCTAACAGACGGCTGGATTACTTCACAACAGAGGTCTATTTTGTTGCCAATTTCAGTTTGAGAGCCAGACCTTGTGTGGCAGACCAAGTTGAGCAGGAGGTGAGACTTTGAAAAGAAGAGAGGGAGACTCTTGGCAAATCACAAGGTAAACATGCACAGAGAGCCTGTTAAGACTGCCTGTCACTGAATCACAGCTTGTATAAAATAAGCACCGGTACGTTACACAGATCTGCCTCCACCAGCTCTCTAAACCTGTAATTCCCTGTCACTGGATGACATTTCATTTCTCTCTCATGTTAGCCAATGATCAGGCTTATTGATGCTCAGCCTCTTATCACCAGGCTGCTGATTGTCTTATTGATAAATGTCACTGATGACAGTTTCCTCATGTTTCTTTTATCTCAGTATCATAGCTGATGGCATCATATCACATTTTCCTTATATCCACTGTGTGTGTGTGTGTGTGTGTGTGTGTGTGTGTGTGTGTGTGTGTGTGTGAGAGCTCATCCATATGTGCTACAGGTGCCTTACCTGCTGCGCCACACGTAACATTACGCACAGGAATCAGAAAGGTGACAAAGGGTGAATGAACTTACACTGGGAGCGCAACAGCCACAAAATATTATGAGAATTATGAAAAGTGAATATTATGCGTCTGTAATTTGGACACCTACTGTGGGCTTTTGGGGTAGAAAGGTAGGGTGACATGGCTAAGATCCTGGATGTCGAAGGCAGTGGGTTCGGCCGAAATTGCCTGCCTCTTCGTCCGCTGCTGCTCGTGCAGCTCGTTCTGCTTGTGGACCTGCTGGGTCGCCGGTTTGATAACGGAGCGGTATTTGTCCAACTCGTTCTGTAGTCTCTGTATAAGCTCGTCTTTCTGGTCGAGCTCCAGTTCCAGCTCGTCGATGAGCGCGTCCCTCTGGCGCAGCTCCTCGATCTTCTCCTGGAGCGCGTACTGGAGGTCGCGCAAGGTGCCCATTTCAGTTGGCGGCGACGAGCGACTTCCCAATAAGTTTACCGAAAGGTGCGCAGACGAGTCTTTATCCTCTCTCCTCTGCCACGCTGCTCGTAAACTTTATCCGGCATGAACAGCCTCAGAGGATGCAGCCCGTGTCTCTCCTGAGGGGGATTCCTCGCCGCCGTCCGTCACAAGCGGATGTTGGGAATTAAAGCAAAGGTATGTTCGGTGGTTGCAGCGATTGCCAAGGTGAAAGCGTCTCCACCACAATCACGCAAAGTTTGCCCTCTCTCTCTCTCTCTCTCTCTCTCTCTCTCTCTCTCTCTCTCCCTCTCCCTCTCCCTCCCTCTCCCTCCCTCGGCTGTGTGACAGCGGAGGACCGTCCTCCCCGAGTGCGTCAGGCTGCGACCCGGAGAGAGCGCATGGCGAGAAGGGCGCCTACAGGAATCTGCGGCACAGTGCAGTCTGCCACTCCAGAGAGAGCCGCGCTCGTCTCACATGAATAATGGACTCGGTGAGAAAGCCACTGCTCGGAGAACCATGTCATCGTACCTCAGTAGCTCGCCCTGAGGCTGCCGAGTTACAAATAGATGAGCACCCGTGCCTGAATGGAAGCTGAAGGTGATGGAAACTTAATGAACCTCACTGTAAAAATAAACAACGCGTTTTTCATCTATTGGAGGGGACTCTGCTGCTTGTGTTGGACTACTCGTGTATTTTGTCTACATGGAAAGAAGTGCAAATATTAGAACATATTTTAAACTATTGCTTTATATGCTTTGGTGGGCATATAATGGAAGTTAAAAGTGGAAAAGAATAGTTCCACTTTTTCCAAATCAGTGTCCAGCAAATATTCATTTTGTGACAGATTTCAAAGTGGAGAAAGTAAAAGTGCTCAAGGCAAAAAAA
>NTHP01000113.1:678366-695062 GCA_003416845.1 Oplegnathus fasciatus | reverse complement strand
AAAAAAAAAAAAGATAATCTTACAGATTGTCAAACAGCAGCAGACATGAAACTGCCAAAGCTGCCGAGGCTCACGACTCTCCACAGCAGCTTCACATTCCTCATCTAATCTTGTGCTGTGTGTTGCTGGTGTCTGTTCACATTATCCCAATGACTCATCTGAAGCTCAGCGAACAGCATTTGGCCTCATGCGCTCTGGACAATTTCAGAGGAGGATAAACTGCCAAGGACAATCTGATAGGATGAGGAGTCACTGAGGGTACAATTACTGTGCTGAGAGGGTGGAGGTGTGTTGGGGGGGGGTCACAGGCTGACAGTGAGGACAAAAAGCGGGATGAACGAGATCACTTTGGCTGTAAGGATAGGTGTTTCTGGTGCGGTGCTGAGAAGCATCTTTATCCTGACAGATAGCATGTAAACAACCCTGGACAGAGACAAGCTGCTCTAATAAAAGATCTCAGCTGCCCTCTTGTGGCGAGTTAAAGCATCAACTCAAACAACAACAAGGTGGCAGGCCTCTGGTGGATGACTGAGCAATGTGTTCTGTGGTAATGAACAATTATTTCTATCATTGCAAATACAGACATGTGCAGTAGTCCTGTGTGCAATAAGTGACCTGTTTTTTCAGACATCACAGAGATTAAAAAAATATAAATTTCAGCTTTAAATGAAATAAATCAACTGTGAGGAACACCTGTTCAACAAACAAAGCAGTTAATCGCCTGACTAAGCCAATGAAAGCTGATACATTTTACCCCAAAAGATCTGTTTCCTCTCTAAATGTAAACACTCGAACTTCTAATGAAGCCAAGGCGGCCTTTCTCCTCTGAGCTAATTAAAAACCATCATATTTTCTTTTATTACTGTCAGGGGAAGGGCTCAGGGCACCAAGCTTGAGCAGCAGCAAAGTTTCCTTCATATCAGGAACCTGCAGTTGCCTGGAGATTTCAGGCTCTCTCCAGTCCGGCGTTGCATCCCCACATCCTCCCATCATAAAACGGCCCTCCCACTGTCCTTCAAAGCACCTCTGCGCTTTAAATTTCACCTCTCTAACCATCCAGCTCAGCCCTTTTCCTATGCAGATCAATAGAAACAAGATCCGTTGCTCCATGCTGCGGTAATCCGATGAGCGGGGCAGGCCGCCGGCTGGTGCCACGTCCTGACTCTAATGGGGGGGTGGGTCACACCGTCTCCGACCCCGCGGAGGCCCAGCAGGCAGGGAGGCGCAGGTGGACGCCCTCCTCCAGACACCGGTGGCACCGAGAGCCATCATGTCATCTCACCGGTGCTTTTTCACAAATGCAAACAGGTTTACTTCCGGTTCACTGCGCATAGTGCACCGCCACATGCACTTTATTTGTCCACTGAAGGCCCACTCAAGCACTTATTGTGCCTCATCAGCTGACGCATAATTTGACCATTTTCAGAATGGACCCTGGTCCTATAGAAAGGTTCACAATAGATAATTAGTGCACTTGATTATTTATGTATTGAATATGGCTTGTTAGTCATTATTCCTCAGTCCTCAGTCATGGACTGCAAGTATTTTTATTCCATTGTTCTCGCCTCAGGACTCTGTGTTTCTTTAAAGGTGCACTGAACATCAGTAAATGAGTGCAAATGTGGACCTTCCCTGTCTGCAGTTTATTAATGCAAATGAAGACTGGAAACTGTCTCGCCATCTTAATAAAATTAACCCCATTGTATATTGCATTAATTGAGTCAGCAGAGTGATTTCTGTTGGTGTGTGTGTGTGTGTGCGTGATATCAATAGAGAGCAAGTCATTTATCCTGCCGGGGTTGTGATAATAGAAATGGGGAAATTAAAAGATGAAGATGAAACTTTTTGCTGGGAGTAATTACAGCAAAAACCCAAGCTGAATAGAAACTAAGTGAGAGGATGAGATACTATGATAACTGTTCAGGTTCAGGCCTCATATGAAACCCTCAAAAATCAGGACTGTGAGGCTAAAACGAGCACCTAAAGGTGATAAAGGAAGCATATGGTCAAACAAAGCGTTTTCTAATGGAGTATTAAATATCCTCAGACATGCACTTCGGGTCCTCAGCGTCCAGCTACTAAAAGCCAATAATGCATCGCACTTCCTCCTGTCTGTGTCCCGTGGGACTGCCATGATGGATCTGATCAATTAGGAGCTCTTTCTGAAGCTCGCCTTGGAGCTGCGTCATCGGCCCCAAGAATGAAAGTGCTCGTCCATTCATGGCAAACGTCTCCATCTCCCATTTAGAAAAAAAAAGAATCAGGAAAAAAAAGCTTTGTGGAGAGAGGACACTGAACAAGAACCTGTGTGTGTGTGTGTGTGTGTGTTTGAGTGTGTGGAGTTTAACACATGCACATCGTTTTCAATCACAGAGTTGTTGAGTATCATTCATGGCAAACATTTTGATGCTGGTAGTGAGAAGAAAAGCACTCAGAAAGGTATTTTAAGAAGGGGCACAAAGCTGACACATGGGCAATAAAGTACCAACGCCTGCTGATCAGTCTTACCAGTCGGACTTGGCATATTTCCGAAACGTCTGCCTTGACAGGTCCTGGTGCGTCTGGGGCTCCGCAGAGATGCCCTGCGCCCTGCGGGTCCTCGGTCCAATAAGTTGAGCGCTGGGCAGAACAGACTGACATTTGTGTAATTTTCTCTTCAGTTCTTGAATCTCGTCATCCCTGTCCGCCAGACGCCTCTCCAAGTCCCGTATCCGCTCCTCCTTTAGCAGCAGGATCTTGGCAAAGTCGTCCTCCAGATCACTCATGTTGAAATCCGCGTTAAACTTTGCCGCGATTCTCCGCGATTGTGGACAAAACGATGAACTCCCAGCACTCGTGCGGGGTTGTGAAAAACGCACACCAATCCCCCCCCCTCCTCTTCTAAATTACGCGCAGGATGATGATGCTCCGAGAATCCCCTTCGCTGCCCACTTGTTTATTTCAGTAGAAAAGCAGCAAAGCGGTGTTTAACGCCGGGGAGCGGACGGTTGATAGAGCAGCGCTACGCTACAGTCCACCGAGCCTCCGGGGAGCCGCTGATGATCCTTCATTGAGAAACCAATTACAGCAGCTCTTCCTCTCCGAGGACGCAGGCAGGCCGTCAAACTGGGCACTAAAAGAGCCGAGACAACTCCTGTAGTTCACCGCCTCTCACACTGCGAACACACCACAGAGGGAGCCCAGTGCTGCTGCTGCTGTTGTCAAATATTTGTTTACCATCTATCTGCACAACCCCGAGCCCCCTTTGAGCGACAAAAGCGCAATGTTAAACACCCACATCACCTCCCCGACCTAACCTAGTGCAAAAATCAATTGTCCCGCACTCGCTGCACAGGACAGAGGACTTGTTTGCAATGGTCATATTTTATATATGGAGTGAGGCCACATCAATGAAGTTAAAGTGATAAGGGGTTTTATATAGGCAGTGCTCTGGTGATTTGCACTTCAGTATTATTTATTTTATATGCATGTTTTTAGGATGATTGTATCTTTTTTTTATCAAAGTGATTGAAGGATTGATCCAATCTCATCTGAACTTAAAGGATAGAAAAAAGTTGGATATAAAACATCATAATCAGGCCCATTTGATAGACAGAGAAAGTGTAGACTTTACTCAGAAACAGGACAAAATGGATGATTCACAGTTGCAGAAGATAAAAAAGTGGCTGCATCCAACAGAAAGTAAAAGTTAATTACACAACAGATTCAGTTTGCGTTATCTTACCGATCGGAGTAATCAGTAATTACATACTTCAGCAGCAACAGTGCTCATCACTGTCATCCCCAGTATGCTGTGCGGACTGAAGAGAGTTCAGTAATAGATCATCACTTCTCTCTGTATTATTAATCTCCAAACCCAGCCAGTCATTTCTATGCACCATTTTTCATTCTGCTGCCTAAATCTGTTTCAACTCAATGAATTCATTGAAGAAAAAAAAAAGGAGGGGAGGGGGGTGGGGGAGCTCATGGGCGCTAGGGGGATGTTTCATTAAGATTCAGAGTTAAAAATAGAGTGAACAGATCTTCTCTTTGCTGGTGTAGTTCAACATATCTCGCCCTTGTCTACTGCTTGCCTTCTTATTATTCCAACCACCTCTTATTGGGTTAGAGATGAGTGCTTGTTGCTGGAATGCGTGGCTAAATAGTATAGGTGCATTTGCAGAGTTTTTATGACACATTATTTGACATTTTCTTCCCCCTTTTAAACCCGCAGCTCTCCAAATGCGTCTCGGAAGGGAATATTAGTGTGATAACTGGTCGTGAGACTTGAGAGAACCCGCTGAACTCTGGCCTAGCTTCGGTTATCAGGTGCAGTGGTTCTCGTCATGAAACACATATGGTCCGCCTCTTTACTGCTGAGTCTCCCTCTGTGGGTGCGTTACACGTGAAACACAACACAAAGTGAATGCAATCAGCACTCAAAGACAAGGTGAGCACCGGGGTCGTGCTGTTATCAATGTGGAAAACAGTGATCGATTAATTATGTATGCAGCAGACACTGTGGCCATTATGACAGTGGTAAATTAAGTGTCACCTTCTGTGACCCTGTCCATGTCCACGGAGAATATGGCTAGCTGAAAAAGCACAAGTGACATCCTGTTCAAGAAAAGGGCATTCATGCAGTTGGACAAAAAGATGCAGAATATCATCAATAGTTCATTAAAATGTCTCTGATCTTATGTTATTGCCACAATCAATCAGTGCCTGCACCTATACACACTCATTACATCATCACCACCAGTATCACAGGCCTAAAAGGTGTATCTGCGTTGCCTCCACACTCGACTATCCCCGTGTTTACACAGAGTGAGTAATGCTGCACTACCAGTTTCAGCTTGTGTTGTCCGAGCGCTACATGGGTCATCTCCCTTGGATGTTGTGGGTTAGGTAATGGATGCCGAGTTAACCTTACGGCACCCAGAGGTGGAGGCTCTGACTGCGTGCGAGAGTGGCCATTCACAGGCGCCATTGAGTTCGTGATTGCTGAGTCTGGCCGCGCCTGTAATAAAGGTTCCATGTGCTGTCTTCGCAGTGTTTCTAAAGCGTCTCCGGGCAGAGAGAAGCTGTTGCTGCCCTCCCGTTCGCCTCAGGGACAGATCAGCTTACGGAAGGGAAGAGGGCAGACATTAGTCACTGTTTTCCTGTAATACACTCACACACACACACACACACACACACACACACACACACACACACACAGAAGAAACAGAGAGAGGTATCTTGGGTATACCCAGACATATGCTTGCACATCATTATCACCCACGCACACGTTTGCATACAAAGATTTATGTAACCATTCACAAAGCTAAAATCCCAGCAGACACACAAACACGATCATGCCAGCATCCCGTATGGAAACCTTAGAGGGGATTACTGTAAGTGCAACGGTAGGAGAGGTATGTTGCTACGTCTCTGGAGAGTCTTCCCCCTTGAGCCCCTGATGCCTTTGATACTATCCGACTGTTCTCTCGGTGCCGTCCCAGTGAGACACCACCAGCTGGCCGCCTGCCTGGGCCTGCCATCCCAGGAGAGGTGAGATGAGCGCTGGGAGGAGGTGGAAGTCAGAGAGAGACATCTTTGGGACGAGGGAAGGAGAGACGCTTCAGCCCGGGGCGATCTATTTCTGAACCTCTCCAGTCCCGTAAAAAACTACAGCAAATCCTGCACTTTAGCGGCAGTATCAATACGCCGTCTTCTCATCTTGTCGATGCAGTCTCACATTGTAACATGATATCATATCCAGAGCTGCAGATTGATCACTCGGCTCACACTGGAGATGGATAGAGCCAGAGCTCAGGAAATTGACTTAGCAAACGCAGTAATGATACTTCCTTCCTGCCTTCCTACATTAGTACTGTCAAAATCAGACGGTGAGGATAAGGTGTATTGCAACTTTTTTTGTAACAATGCTAGAGCTGCACCTAACTTATTATTTTCATTATTGATTAATCTGACATGAATCTGTTGGTGACGATTCTCAGTCAAAGGCATCTGGCCTAGCAGTAAATTATTTAAGAAGAGACTAATCACCTTTAAAACGGCTAAATCAATATTTTTATATTAACAGTGGATCACATGACTACTTGTAATTGAAAGAAATCGCTCATAGCGACAAACCCACAGAGTATTACCACCCGACTAGCGTTCCCTTCAGTGTTTTAGCGTCTTTTAACATATTGTTTTGGTTTCTTTTACAGTTTTGGTTCACTCTCACTGCTCTCATCAGCGTTGTTTCCAGACGCCAAAAAGCTAAAAAAAAGCAGTTAGCGACTTAGCTAATAATGTAAATAGAGTGAATATTGGACTTATATTCATCTGGTGGACAGAAACACGACTACAAGTCAGTGCAAATGTTTCGTATCTGTTGTGTAATTAGGCGTAATTATTAAGTTCACTTAAATCAACTTAAAAGGAGAGAATAAGTCGGTGCTGTGTTTACAGCTTTCTTCCACTGCCCCCATGTGGCCAAAAAATCAGTTAGTTGCTCGTTTAAGAAGTTCATTTGCCTTTAGCTTCCAGCTATCAATGAATCGTTGAATCATATAATCCATAAAAATCTATAAAATGTCACAAAATAATGAAAAATGGCATCACGAGTTTCCGGAGCTCAAGTTGACATCTTTAAATTGCTTGTTTTCTCCAACTAACAGTCCAAAACTCAAAGATAATCCATTTAAGAGATATAAAATAGCAAAAAACCCTAAAAGTTTCACATTTGAGAAGCTGGAAATAGTTGTTGATTCATTTTCTGTCAGCTTGCTAATCAATTAATCGACTAATTGTTTCAGCACTAGATGCTGCTTGAACAGGAAAGTCTGATGAAAAACACTGTCCCGTGATCCAGAGATGACAAGACAGTGAGTGTGAGAAGAGGCTCCGGTGTTACAGAGAGAAGAAATGTGTCTGAGGTGAGCTGAAGGTCAGAGGTCACCGGCTGGAATGCTGCATTCCCGTCATCTTCCAGGTGTGCCGGGTGACTAACATTGTTAATGACCGCAGACGAGTGTACGGTGGCCCTGAGAGCTCAAAACACAAAATGGGAAAATTGAGAAACACAATCACCAGTATGACAACACACATGCAGCATAAAGAAAGTTTATTTTAGTTTATTTTACTGAATGTAAATAAATGGACGAAATACACACCATTAACAACTTAGTGTGAGCTATCCTGTATCTTTTTTTTCTTTTGTTTATTTATTTGCCTGTGTTTTCTGTATTTGCAGTATAGATTTCGTTATGTTGCATATGTGTTGTCAAATTGAAGAAGATGTGTTCTTTATTTTGCTGTGTTTCGCCTATTTGCATGTGTTTTCTTTAGTTCCGTGTGTTGAGCTCTCGGGGCCACCGTACACTGATGGACAGAGGAGCTTTGCATCTTTTGTCAACAAAATGTCAACTGAAAATAACAATTTAGGGAAATGAAATGTTAATTTCTCGCACACAATAGATATTTCACATCTATATCAACAATCAAATGACTCCTGAATGCCCTTTGCTTTGATGGTGTAAAATGAAGTGGCATTAGCAAATGTTAAGCTGGAAAAAAAGACACATTTTTGTCTTAGTCTGCTGATGTTTTCCCGTCATGATAAGTAAACGGCTCTGAAAGTGTTTGCTGAGAGGACACATGGTAACAAGAGAAGACAGAGACAGACGTCGTCACGAGCTCTTATCCCTCTGCCTGTCATTCCACCAAATCCACTCCAGGTCGCTCTTATATCAGCTCATTTTTCTGGAGAAAATGGAGGCTGTGCTATTCTGCGCTCGCTCAGTCGAAACGGGATTATTTTCAGCTCCTGCAATAATTCTCGGGTGAAACGGAGGTGTCTCTTTTCACGCCTGTCCCAGGCTGTCTGACACTGTGCCATCAAGGAGCAGCAGAACGGCTGTGATGTTGTCACTGCAGAAGAATTGACTGTTTACTTTTTGTTTCCTGCGTGTGTTTATTTGAACCGCACTGAGGCATGTGATGGTTGTGTCTGTGTGAGGAGTTGACCTCAGCAGTAAATGATAGAGATCAGGCTTTATTTTTCCTTATAGAAAAATATAGTCATCAGATCTCATTTTGCTTCAAATTGGTTGCCATATCTGTAAAAAACAAAAAGAAAAGGATTGAAGTCCATGCATTCATCACATTATTGATACCCTTCTATAGTAATGGACAAAGCCCTGCCTGTATTGAATGAAAAGAGACAGGTTACGTAAGCTGTGGAGAATCCCTCTCATCTCTCGGGCTGTGAGACAACAAATGGCCGTCGTTCCTCCCCAGCTGGCCGTGCAGCCGCTGCACTAAAGCAACAAACTCATATAGTGCTAGAAGTGGGATGTAATTGATGGTTCTGTGTGAAATAAAATGACCCTGTTGATGTCTCCAGCTCACCTCGAGTCTCTCAGCCTCTCACACACATGAACGCCGTCTCACTCTCTCCATCTCTGCCTCTCTTGCCGTGTGTTTGTGTTAGTGAAAGCACGTGTTTGAAAAGGCCGTCACCTGTGACACATTTGAGGTGAATAACCGCCTGAGAGGGTGAGTTGCTTTGACTTTTTCTTGGAGCTTGAAACATGTTACAAAGCGCGGTAGTCTGTCTCCAGAGAAGCCTGTTTTTTTTTTTCTTGCATAATAAGCTGTAAACACACCTGAGTGATGAGTCACGCCACTGGAGAGCTGGGACCTACTAGCGTGCCGTTATCGGGTTGTTAACAAGGAATGCGTTTAATGGAAGCTAGTTTGAGAGAGCACGTTCCTCCCCCGGTGTAAACCACACCATATGGAGGCTATATGCCGGGCTTTCTCCTGCGAGGGTCAGGAGATAAATCTGAGACTGTGTGCACAAAACTTTCACATACAGTGAGTTGATTCTACCGGTGAAAGTCTCCGATTTAGGATGTCTTCTCAGCAGTTTGGTAAAGCACATCTTGAGCTGGGATATCTTGTTGACAAATTTGTTGCACTTAACCCAACAGGACAGATGAGTTCAAGTATGTTAGTCCAAAAAGCGCACTGCAGTTTTCAAAACAAAACCTTTTTCTGGCGGATTTGTTCCAGGGAGTTTGAAAAATCACTTTGAGCGTGTGGCCTGTTTTCATAACTGATTACATTTTTTTGATTTAGTTTAGATTTAGAGGGGTTACTGAACAGAGTGATGTAAATTAATACCCCAAAAAATTGTAATAATTTTTCAAAAACATCTACCAATCAGTAGAAACGTCCATTAATGCTACTGTAAAGGTTGTGTTGCAAACTATTTATATATAAACTGAATATTGCCATTAAGCATAAAGTCTTCTGATTATAAACTGTTGTCAGTATGATTGATCTAATGCTATTTCATTGTATATATACAGTCACTAATCAGGAAAATACAGGATGATGCTGATAATATTGGTAATAATGATTCAAGAAAGCCAAATATAAGCACAATAACAGGTGTGGACATTCACAAACTTCACTGATCACTCGGGGTGGTGCATCTCCTGCCCAAAAGGTGCATCTAGATTGAAGTATAAAGGACACACTCAACTTCGACAGATACTTTTACTGTAATTGGACATCTCCGCCATTTGGCAGAGTCTCATAATTAAAATAAAACTGCCCGGTCAGTTGAAAGAAAAAGATTTCTTTTTGTTGTTAGTGCCCAAAGAACTGAGAAAAGGGTCAGAAGTTACAAAAGAGATTCTTGTAAAGCTTTTACAAGGCACTTTAGCCCATTATTCAGCTTCAGGTGAATGCCTGTTATGACAAGAGAAAGATGTTTTGTGTAGCTTAGATGAAGTTTGATGTAGAGGTTTCTTAGATTAAAAAAAGAGAAACAAGAAGCTGAGGCAAGACAAATGTTCTCCAAAACCTAAATGTCAGGAGGTTTATGGTTTATCTCATTCATTTTCCCACTCAAGAAAATTAATAATAGACATAGTAAACTTTATTAAAACTTGCTTCACAGACCTTAAAACTAGAAGTGAAACAATAAAAATAACATACAGACAACAGGAATATGGAATAATAATGAGCACAAACAATGAATAGTACAACAGTATAAATAAGAACAGATCTTAAAACAACAACAAGCAACTATTGGGGAAATGCAGGCTTATTAATAAATGAGTTTTCTAAGTCGTTGAATTCGCTGCTTGAATTTCTTCTGGAAGGTTTCTTCCAGAGTGTGTGGCTCTTAAGACAAGACTAACTGCTTCAAGAGAGCTTCATCACTACATGTTCAAAATGGGCCAACAATGATACTAAACGGTCAAAGTCTCAAACCATTTCCACACTTATTAATAATAATGCCACTGCATCCATGTAGACAGGAATATGAAAAAATAAGCTTTTAAAAATGTTTAAATGTTTAAATACGATCAGTAAATCACACTTGGAACACACATAGTTTGAGTTGCCCTCCATCACATTGTGTACATTATGAATGAATGAAGAGGAGGCGTGCTGAGATTCTGACCAATGGCAGCGTCTGAAAGAGAGCGTCATACCTCTTCAGTGAGATAAAAGGTTTTGTCTGCTCCTATAGATCCATGTTGCTCTGAAAATGTTCCTGAATCACTTCAAAGCTCTCTGAGCTGTCAGAGTGTATTCTCAGAATATTTATTAATCCAACCCTGACCTGACCAGAGCTTAAAAGCAGGCATCTCCTCTTATTACAAGACGACTGCATCATTAGCTGTTAATAACTCCCTGCATTTTGTTCTGATTAGCGTGTGGAGAAGGTAAAGTAGCTACAGTGGTGGAGGAAGTGATCTTTCACTTAACCCCTGTGTGGTGGTCGTATTTTTGTTACTCACCCATTGTTCCAGACCCACAACATTATTGGGGTTTTAAAACAATAAAGGTACAACGGGGGTTAAGTAAAAGATCACTTACTCCACCACTGTAGCTACTTTACCTCACCCACATGCTAATCAGAACAAATTACAATCAAATTTAAAAATACTTGTTACAGATGTTGACAAGCAATATCAACAGCATGGTTAATATTTGCCATTTACCATTTGTAGATCAGATTTACCAATTAATATGCTTTTTGTTTTTGTGATAAAATGAAAAATAAAATAAAATCTTTGTAAAAATAAATTAAAAGAAATTACAGTCAAGACATGGTGGAATAAATCAGGTTTATCTTGAACAAACAAACATACATACCGTATTGTAAAGAAATTATTGAACCCAAATTCATGCTGCTGTACGCACACATGGCTTTTACCGTGTGTGTACTGCAGATGCATTTCTTGCATCCGGTGCATGTGAACTGTGTCTTCCTGTCCTTCTGATGTCCACAGACATCACAGAGATTCTTCTTGTTGCTACTGGCATCAACCTCAAATGGTGAAAACAAGTTCGGAAATTTGACCAACTCACACACATACATGTGTATGATATATACATACATACACATAAACATATACATACATACAGTGGTGTAAGAAGTACTCAGAAGTAAAAGTCCTGCATTCAAAATTTTACTCAAGTAAAAGTACAAAAGTATGAGCATCATAATATACTTAAAGTAGCAGAAGTAAAAGTACTCATTATGAAGAATGGCCTATTTCAGAATAACGTATATTGTATTATTTGATCATCATTAATAATGCATTAATGTGTTCATCACTTTAATGTTGCAGCTGGTGAAGGTGGGGCTAAATTTTACTAAAATTACTTTATATACTGCTGAGTTGCAGTGCACTGCTGAGTCTTATTTTAACCTATGATAATATATCAGGAATTATTTGTTTATTATATTTTGTATTGTCAATCAGAATTTGCAAAGTAACTGGTAATTTAAGTTGTCAAATAAATGCAGTGGTGGAAAAAGTTCAAAATTTGTTCAAAAAAAAGTATAAAGTAGCAGAAACGTATTTAATTAATTGGATTGAATTTAATTTAATTAATTTGAGTTAATTAAATTAAATTAATTTAATGTAAGTTATTTATAGGATTTAAAAATGTAATTCAGTTTATCTGAGTTCATTTAATTTAATTTATTAACTTAATTCAAATCAATTTATTTATTTAATTCAACTGATTAATTTAATGTAATTTACTTTATTTTTATCTGTATTTTAGTTTAATAATGCATCATATTTTATAAAGTCATCACATGTTTTGTATGTAAAACCTAAAACTGTAGAGTTCCATAAACTATAGCTGTCAAATAAATGTAGTGGAGTAAAAATATTTACCTCTGATTCGTAGTGGACTAAAAATATTTACTAGTGGAGTAGAAGTATAAAGTGAGATAAAATGGAAATACCCAAGTAAAAGAGAAGTACCTAAAATTTGTACTTACGTACAGGGCTTGAGTAAATACTGAGTTGCATTCCACCACTGGGCAGCTAGAAGACAGTAGCAGATGTGAGTCTAAAAACACAGCTACTATCGGACCCCTGAATTCCTTTGGCACATGCCTTTCTCTGTAGGGGTCCCAGCAAACTGAACAAGCTTTGCGCAACCTATGGAAGGCCGAGTCATGGTGGAGGCCAGTCCAAGCGTCTGGAGCGAGCTCTGACAACAGCGCCACAGCACGCCTTCACTTCAGCAAGCTCATAAAAGTCTGCACAGCTAAAGATAGACACAGGCGGTCAGAGGGACAGCAATAAATCAGTAGGAGACCCCCAAGGGCCAGACTATAAAGGGTCCTCAGATGGTGTAGCCTAGCTTGCTGCCATTGTGCTGACCCTCAGCCTGTCACTGAACTAAACCCCTCTCATGATGTGTACTGACCTGGCTGTATAGCATCTTTGCTTTGCGGTTGAATGCTCTGAAGCTTTTTGTGTTGCTTTAATCAAAACAATGAAGATTTACCTTTAATATATTAATAGTACCAGCATTAGCTCTTCAGGAGAACCCTCTCCTGCCTGCACAGTTGATCCTGGTTGCTTTGCACCCAAAGGGCCTCCACATTCCTGGCTCAGCTGGACATTCAACAGGCCACCACCTGCAGCATGTCAACAAACTACACAAGGTTAACAATCGCCTGCTCACTGTGAAACCATTTACCATCACCCTAACTGGAAGGTGCTGTAAAAATAGTGTCTGAAAGTACTTACAGGACCTGTTAGTGAACGCTGTCCAGTAATAAATGACAAAATAGAAGCAGCAAAGGCAAAGAGAGGAGTAGCTGAAAATGTAAACAAGAAAAATGAAGAAAAAAATAGTAATTTTAAGATATACAGCAACACACAAACAACAGAGAAGAGATTATACTGCATTCACAGTAAAGACACAACAGCAAAGATCCAGAGGTGCTGATACAGATGATACAGTTAAAGCTCAAAGCAAAAGGCTTTGATTGACATGTGCCCATGGCTGTGCGTGCTAACAGTGGGGGAAGGAGAGACATGGTGTCTTGTCTCAGCTGTCACTTCTGAGCAAACGGTGGGAAAACGTGAGAAAAATGCCCACACTCTGCCTCCCAGTCACATCCACACACTGAGATCCCCACCACCACCTTGGCAGAAACCACACTGGAACATCTTTTGTTTCCCTCCATCGCTTTGTCTCGTCCTTATTGTTGTGAGTCGGTGTGCGGCCATTAAGAGTTTGAGTGTTTTCCCAAGTGTTGAAAAGATTGAGTGACTGTGATAAAAAAAGCATCATGAATTTTCTTTGGCAGCTGAATGCACCGATCTGCTTTGATGTCTGATTCAAGAAACCATCCTCCAGCAAGAAGGAGCTGCCTCACTGTTGATTACTTGCAAATGTAATTTCCATATTTGCATAACAAAGACAAGACTGATTGATATTAGGAGAGACTGAGATCTTATCTGCGGCTCCTCGTGCGTTGTTGCTGATTTGCGCTGAGTTGCAGTTGCCTAGTAGCCAGCGACGCCCTCTTCATTTCCAATCGACATCACATGGCGCCAGAGGAGCTCACCCAGAATAACTGGACAGGCCTCCAGAGGCAACTGCTCGCTAATGTAATATGTACGAGCTGAGTGGCCATCTCTTTCATGGATAGTGTGAGCGATATTAACAGAAACAGAGAGACGTTATCCATAGATGCTTGGATGAATCTGTGCCTATATTGCATAACAGCGTGCAGTATACTCACCCTACATTTAGTCAAGAGAGACCCTTATGACTTTGCAAATGCAGTAAAAAAATAAATAAAAATCTGACCATGTTTTCTGGATGAGAGCATATCACTGTTCACCGCTGTGGAAAATAAGCTGGGGGATGAGTCAGCCTGAAGGAGCGCTTGGAGATATCTGGTTCAGAGTCAGGCATGGCTGCCGGGAAACACTCTTCATGTTGCAGGCGTGATCAGTCTTCATTTGCATGTGCTGCAGTAAATCAGCCATGCAGGTCTCCCATTATGGAAACTCTTTGACCTCATACATGCTCCTCAAGACAAACAGCATCACTCAGTGGACACGCTCATCATCCAGTATAGATTTCAGCTGCAGCGTTTCTCTCATTTCTACCATTATTGCCTCTTAAACCTTAACCGTGTATATTTCTTTTTATCTTATCTCCACTATTTGTTGCACGAACCCCGTCTCTACTTTTTTTTATAGCAGAGCAAAAGGTAATGTTCCCATGGCCTAAAAACCACATTTACTTAACACAGTGGACTTGAGAGGATCAGGAACATAAATCAGCTTTAAAAAAAATACATTAAAGATGAAGCAGTGATTGAACCTGCTTTTACAGGCTCTACTTTTGAGTCTGTCTCCTTTGAATATCAAAGATTACAGATTCAGTCTAAGACATTCAAAATATCAGTTTGTTTGATGGATTGAGATCTCTTCAGCCATGTGCTTTGGTGCTCTACTGGACTACAGAGGAGCATCCAGAGAAGCATATAGTGCTCCAGTATTCTGCTCAAGGACACTTCATGCAGGCTGTGTGCTCTGTGGCTTTAACAGCCTCAGCACTCTCTATATATGGTCATTAATTTGTCCCTAATGTTGTATCTTACTGAGCTAATACGACAGTCACATACAGGCTTTGTAGAGTCTGACATTTCCCCATTTCCCCATCTGCTGACCAAAGCTTTGTTCTTCTTTCATAGCGTCCAAATGCCATCCCAAAGTTAAAAGTCGCAATGACATCTTGGATCAAAGGCAGCTCTGTCTCTGTGGCTTTTTGAGGCTTTTGGTGTTTGAAAAATGATCCACGTGTAGCAGTCAGTCAGACTGCGGGGCTCGATACAAAGCATGAGAACGCAGCGATTGCCAAGAATCATCATCAGCGCTACTCACCAACCCACTGAGAATCATCAAAGGAGGAGAAAATAGGAGCAGGGAGGCTAGCTTTCAGTCGACGTTGCAGTTGGCTGCCATATTTCAAAATGATTCTTTATTGATTGATTCCCCGCTGATGGGCCTTTCAAAGCTCGTTCAGGTCTGGATTCTGACTCGACATATGCTGATGGAAAAAGAAACATTTTCTGAATTTAGAAACATTAACTTTTTATAGCCGGCCTTTACAGGAAGTTGTGGATTTGTCTAATGACCAGCAGGTAATGCAATCTTTATTTCCCATAATGCCCTGAGGGCCATGTGCTATAGGTACAATGCCATACAGCAAATTTCCTGTGCGAGTTCGGGTGACAGGACTTGATCCCACAGCGGGACATCACCAGGCCACGCACTGCTGCTGTGGTTGCCATGAGCAACACACACAGGTGCTGCCTTTACCTGTCGTCTCTCCCAACCTGAAGCCCAGGATGCTCCGGATTGAAATATAAAGACAGGTGGCTTCCTGCTTACCAACAGCCAGCAACAACTGCATTATATTGCAAATATTTATACAAGATCACGGTATATTCACTACATTAAAGCTGCTCTAATCAATATTTTTAGATCAACTACGGATCAAAGTGTGTAATGTGAAAGGGGTCGCTCGTAGTGATAAACCCAGAGAGAAAGAAATTTCCATCAGGAGTTGGTGGAGACCAAACAGCTAAAGGAAGAGTGAATACTGAATATACTTTTGCCAGATGAGACCTGAATTCAAATGAATGCTGATGTTGCTCCGTATCTGCTGGATATGTAAATATGTAACTGTTTGCTAACACATTCACCATATCAACATTATAAAGTGATATGTCAATGTTGTGTTTACAGCTTGTTGCGCTGCCCCCAAGTGGTCTAAAAATGTAAAACAGGTTTAAAGAGTAACTCAACATCCCCTGAAAATTGGGTTTTTGCTCCTGTGCTTTAATTTGATGATCACCTTGATGCAGTGATGTACAGATGGACTCCAGGACTCCATGACATTACTGCTGGGTGACCACACCCAACCACACCTATCAGTGATGCTGGCTGTAGTCAGAGGTGAAACAGGCTTGAAACTTTCAACCAGACCAGTCAAACGCTGCTTTTCAACCTGGTGTTAAGTTACTCTTCGAAGTAAGACATACAGACGGGTGACAAATTAAAGGAAAAACCAACATGAAGTGTCTTAGTGAGGTGTTGGGCCACCACGTGCTGCCACAACAGCTTCAGTGTGCCTTGGCATTTATTCTACAAGTATCTGGAACTCTACTGGAGGGATGAACACCATTCTTCCAAAAGATATTCCCTCATTTGGTGTTTTGAAGATGGTGGTGGAGAGTGCTGTCTAACACGTCGGTCCAAAATCTCCCATAGGTGTTCAGTTGGGTTGAGATCTGCTGACTGCGAAGGCCATAGCATATGATTCACATCATTTTATTTACATCAGCATAGAAATGTTTCATCAT